>PVIH01001021.1:57840-231788 GCA_004025045.1 Sigmodon hispidus
TGAGAGGTTGTTGCTTGGTCCCTGAGAGTTTTCCTTGGGGGAGGGAGTGGGTAGACTCAAAGTGCAATGACACAAACTCGGGGAGCAAGTTGAAAGAAGCAAGCTCAGTTTGAGGAGGGGGCAAGCCTTTTATACCCTCCACTGAGTCAGGGGAAAGGTCTGCGCTGCTGGCATCTACTAGTATGATGTGGTCTTCTCTTACTGATTCAGCTCATCTCTCAACAGGACTCTGCCTCAGGCAGGTTTAGGTTGGCTCTCAGCAAGAACCTTATGTGCAGGCTTCTTATACTGGTCTAGACCAGTTTAGACTGTCTGGCCTTCAGGCCTGTAGCGGCCCCTAGGGCCTAGTTACCCAAGAGGGAGTGGTATCTGGCACTGGTCTATTCGACAAATATAAGGAAATTATGAGACTTGGAAGTTCAGTAATCCTTTGAAGGTTACTCTCTGACGTAAGCTTTCTATTCCTATCCAACTGCATTTCTGTTGATACCTAAATATCCATGCAATTCATATAGGTCTAAAGTATTTTTGTGATTAAACAAAAAAGTCTTGGTCCTTTTTCTTTATGTTTGTTGTTTTCAAAACACTTTGTATTTTAATTATAGTTTTATTATTTAAATTTTATGATGAAGTACTGAAAACTTGGGTGAGTTGATATAAGTGATAAACAGTCTGAAATAATGTAAAAAAGGAGATAAGACATGAAAAGTAAAACATCTAAAAGCTTATAATTTAGAATTTAAGATTTTCTGAGTTTTGTGACATGTACTGCCCAGAAGCCAGGAAAATTACTGCCTAAATATAGATAAGCCTAAAGAGGACAAAGGATGGAAACACTAGTCTTCAATGAAATGTTGTAACAATGGAAAGTTTCAGAGGAAAATGATTACAGAATCAACACTAGAAACAACATACATTTATTGAACATATAACGTGTATGTCTTCGTAGTTACCACGTAGAGTAGGGATGATCATTTCACCCAGTCACGAGTGAAGAGACTAAATTATGGAAATGTGCATAACTAGCTGAAGGTGTCACATGAAAGAAAAAAAATTCGAATTGGAGAAACTCTATGATAGAGCCTGATCATTAATACTGCAGTCATCAGCAGAGCAGAGGAACTGTGTTCACTCAGAAGGGATAGCTCACCAAACCACACAATTCTGTAAGCTGTTCATACTAAAGCAAGTGAACCCAAATCATTTTTAGCTTTAAGTTATCATTTATTAGAAAAACAGTTTTGAAGGAAGAATAAGTTAAATTATAAATACCACATGAAAGAAAATATGCAAAGACATGGAACATAGCCCAGGATGACTGGCCCATTTCAAGGCATTGGCATGCAACAAACAAGACCAATGAGGTTTTTGCTAGGTGTTGCTTTGAAGAGTTCAACATGCCATTCTAGCATAATTAGGAAGGTTGTTACTAGTATAGCATACCTGGCCTTTCCAAGCCTCACTGAATCTTATTTTTTTTTTGGTGGGGAGAGGTTCAAGATGGGGCTTCTGTGTATAACAGTCCTGGATGTCCTGAGACTCTCTGTGTAGATCAGACTGGCCTCAAAGTCACAGAGATCTGCCTGCCTCTTCCTCCCAAGTATTGAGAAGAAAGGCAGGTACCTCCCAGCTGCGTCCACTGAATCTTAAGTGTACTAGGTGATTAATTTACAACAGAAGATCGGGAAACACTGATCTCAATATCGAGAGACCTAAGCTGTTGTAATATGGACCTGTTAGGCCAGTTAGGAAATCAGCAACAAAAATCACATTTTAGTCATGCAGAATTTTGGCTAAGAGTTAGTTATTATATTGTACCATGGAACAAGTACACATTTCGCTAAGTATGATAATGACATTTTAAAATGAATTCCCAAATCTTTAAAGTTTAGGCACATATACTTAAATACAAATTTCTAGATGTTTCCCTTAGGATATTTCAACAAAGAAAATAACAGTAAAGTTATACAAACATGACAAAACCTTAAAAATTAATGAGCTATTCTATTTTGCTACTTTTGGGTGTGTTAGAATTTTCCATAAACTTGTTTAAAGACTAACTGAATTTGTTTTGTGCCTGAACAATTTTATAAATAGATGTAAAAGAGAATTTTTATATAGCAAGAGTGGCTAATCGTTTAATTCTAGAAATCTTCAAAACATTTGAAATACAGGGCAATTCATTTAGTCTGGAGCCATTTTAGACATAATCCTGTTGGAAGGACTTACAAATTTGTCAAGCATCTTTCCTCAAAATGACTCTATGGTAGGTGTTACACTCTGTGAGTGTGGACAACAGGTCAGAGATTAATGCCACAGCTACAATTTGAGCATTATGTCATGTGATGATGCCTCTGGACCTGCTTTTCTGGCATCTCACTTTAGTGGCTCACTAACGGACTGCTGTGCTGCCTACTCACCAAAAACCAAGCATTTACTAGAGAGTCTTCTACTGACTCCATTCTTCTGAGCTTCTGTGTGTTCAAGTACAGACTAAGGCCTTTGAAGTATGTGTAATCCATTGGGAACCTTTAAGCTGGCATGTATTTGAAATATAGAAAGACATGCTTATTAACAGCATATAAATCCCTCTGTGTACTTGTCCACTATAAACTGTATTTCTCTTTCTGGAAAAAGAGAGGTCAAATGAGTTCTGAAAGTTATTAAAAACCAAACCCCTTTTAAACTTATTATTTGGCTGTGTTTATGGTAGTACATTTATAGATACATCAGCTTCTTCCATAGAATCTGAGAACAGTAATCAGGGATCAGAAAACAAATGCATTCAACATTCCCAGAGGTGGACACCATACTGCCTGCATTTGAAGCACGGATGTCTGGCTGGTTTAGTTGGCAGCCTCACTTGACAAAGTGAGTCAGCAGACCCACATGGATTTGCTTCTAGAATCCCAAATATAAACAGCCCCCTCTCTACAATACTGTGTTATAATGTATTGATTTGGAGTTTAAGGAATAATCTAGAAGATCTAAATTTTATTTAGACAACTATAATTTAGAAGAACTGAATGGGAAAATGAGCAGGCCAGTAAAGAAAACATTGGTTCCAAGTATGAAGCAGAACTGCTGAAACTCAATGCTTCCTTTTTAGAAAGTAAGCACACCCACCATAACAGGATTCCTATTACAGGAAGGCACATTCGTAGGTGTGCATAATTTTCAACTTTGTACACAGTTGGATTTTTCTCCCACTTCTGTATTATCCCAGTGAATGCCTAGTCCTTAGCCTTTCTCTGATCCCTTGACAAGAATAGTCTTGTCTAATATTATCTCTTTCTCCTTAGCCTTAAGTACAAGCAAAACCTGGAAGTCAGTTATGATCATCTCTACAAAGATGCTCCACACATCCCTCTGCCCTCAGTTGTCTGCAGTGTGGTGCACTGCTCTGACTTTCACACAGGAAATTATAATTAGATTAGTTAACATTGCCAGCATCTTTGCTACTGTTAACATTATTATAAAATATCGCTCTCAATATTTTGAGTTGTAACATGTTTCTACAACTGTCAGTGGATTTGAGAGAGAGAATGATACAAGGCTTCAAAGTTTAAAGACTCAAAGTAGTAAGTACCATATTTCAGCAATCTTCTTTTCTTTTTCTATTTGAAAACTCATTACAGTTAAAGACAAAGCATTCATACATGTGCTCACGTACAAGTGAGCATTTGTATAGACTTCTAAATGGGTTATGTGGAGAAATAGGGCAATAGTTCAATACAGTTCAAGACTCGTTTCTCAAAGTAAGAACAGGATCAAGCCATAAATGTGAGCGCATGTTAAATACTGGATTTCCCTTCTTAATGGGAAAGCCAGTTATACTACAGACAATTCAAAGGACAATCTATAAAATGGCCCTACTTGTAGCTGGAGAGCATTGTAATGAATTTTCAAGTGGAAGCACAACCTTCTACTGCTGGGGAAAGTCACTTCAATGTCTCTCTGACAGAATTTTCACAGGTAATAATGGGCTAACTTATGGGCAAGAATGATTTTGCATTGTTAGTAGCTATCCAAAGAACATGCAGAATCTAAATCCCATGAGCCATGTTAGTACCAACCAACTGTACTGTATTCCTAAGTATATACCACACACATATAGAGTCACCTTTCTGCTAACACTCAAAAGCCAGGCCTCTCAGGCTAACAGTCACAATATAGCTTCAACTCTTTTCAACATCAACATTTCTATTGTTTAGCCCAGCATGATATCCTATTTAATCTGGATAAAATAATTGACACATTGCCAAATTCTAATAGTCTAGCAAGCCATTCATAAATTGTCATCTCTTCCCAGATACAGTGATATGCTTTATCGGCTCTAATTAGGAACTCCTGTCCTAATTATATAATTTTTATATAATTTTATAAGATATTTTTAGCCAGTTTGTTTTTATTATGTAATACCTGTGACTGTATTTTGGCTTAGTCTTTGAATGGTTTGCTAAAGGAACTTAGTCAAAAACACTGATATGTCAATAATTGTAACAGAGAAAGAGCATGCAAAAGCCTAAAGTAATATGAATGGAATTTATGAGTTCACAAGTTAATGATAGTTTAAAACTGGCTCATGGAAATATTCAGAACATTTCTTTTTTCTAGAGTCATCCTTACTGCACCTCAAGTGATACTTCAGAGTCTTGAAGACATGTTGGCAACTAAGAACGTGACTAGATATTTTATATTCTTATCATGGTCTAAGGCAGGTTTTGAAGTATGGTAACCTGTCTAGGTTTGAACAACGGTGTTATGTGATAGCTTAGGATTCTTAAAATAAGATGGGGATTTTAAAGTAGTATTCAAAGATGTCAGCTTTTTGCAGTGGCAGCATCATAGCCAATGAGGTTTATCCGAGGCGTGAGTATTGCTAATTGAAAACTTTTCTTAAAGATGTCCAGTGTGCTCTTTGATTGATGCTTTATCCTCAGAGTTGATATCATCCAGAATGTTTCTAGATGATCCATAAGGCAAGAAAGAAGCAGAGACATATTGATGTTCATGAACTAATGGTTCCTGTTCTCAAAGAGAGGTACGTAAAGGAACAAAACAAGGTAGTGAGATATTGACCAGGCAGACCACATACTGGTCTGGATTGAGCATGCAATGACCTTCCTGCCATCCCCACAGTCAGGGATGCCATGGTTGTGAATCTCTTTCTTTAGCTGTCTTCTAGTACACCAATGAAAAGGTGTAAGGATTTCCAAAGCTTGCATTCACCTGGAATGTAATTGTCAATCATCCCTCTGGGTGTGGCGATGCAAACATGGGCCCGCCCACCCTTTTAATGAAAGGGCTCACACAAGC
Organism: Sigmodon hispidus; assembly: GCA_004025045.1. Lineage (NCBI taxonomy): Eukaryota > Metazoa > Chordata > Mammalia > Rodentia > Cricetidae > Sigmodon > Sigmodon hispidus. The sequence continues at coordinate 63,160 of PVIH01001021.1, forward strand.
CCCAGCCTCTCTCTCTTCTCTCTCTGCTCCCTTCTGCCCCATCTCTGCTCCCTGCTGTAATAAACTCTAGTGTGGTACTCTGGTGTTGAGATTCCATTCACGCACCACGTGCAAAAAACTAACAAAAGGCACTGGATTTAACATATTCCCCTTTGTTCTTTGTCTGTAACCTATACCTTTATATGTATGTTGTAAACAACATCAAACTGTGGAGAAATGGCAATCATAATCAATGTTATTACTAGCCATGGCAGAAAAACCATGAAACCATATATTCCATTTACCTCTATTTTTCATCTCCATGTTGTATTTGACCCTGTGTCTTTGGCCAGCTCAGGTGTTAAAAGTGTGAATGCCAGCTGATGGGCTAATTTTATTCTGCTCTAATGATGCGCATCAAAGTGCTAGCCTCAGATTGTATTGATGATTCATGACTGAGTTGCCCTTTGGGAGGTAGGAGTTTTTGGAGGAAGTAGGTCACTGGAATGTGTCTCATTTCCTCCCTCCTCTCTGCCCCCCCCTTTCCTCCTCTTTTTCCTTCTTCCCTCTTCTTCCCGTTATCTGTCTCTCTCCTTCCACTCTCACATGAAATGTGCAACTTCGCTCCACACATATCTACACTATGATTCCTTCCTTCTTTGCTATAGTCCACAAGCAATCTAAGCAACCAGGAACCAAATTCTGAAAATTGCAGCCCAAATAAACCTTTCCTTTGTTTCTCTTTTTTTTTTTTTTTTTTCTTTTTCACAGCAACAGGAAGCTGACTAACACACATGACAATTTAAAATTATCCTCCTGCTAAAACAGATAATGCTCACTGGGATCTTAATTAAGAGTGGGTGGGCAGACCTTGGAATAGAGCTCTTTTATATTTGTTATTAATGTTTTTAGAATAAGCATAGCAATAGTTTTTACTATGGCAGCTCATACATACTTTATTTTTGCTGATTCCCTTCCAGACTTCTTTCCCTAACCCTAACCCCGACCTCCACTGGCCTCCTTTATTCCTTCCCACTGGCCACCTTCCTTCTGCATGTAACCTGCATTAGGTTCTTTTAATTTTATTGGAAATTTAATGGTTGGAGAAAGTAATTAGTGTAAAATTTTAAAACACAGTAACTCTATGTCTAAAGATAATACACACACACACTCATGTACATACACCCAGCACATACACACTCACAGTCACATGTACATACACCCACAGAGAGAGACGGGGGGGGGCAGGGAGGGAGGTAAGGAGGGAGAGAGAGAGAGAGAGAGAGAGAGAGAGATACATTTGGTAAAACCAATTTTATCTTTTGAACTTCAAATTCTGCAATGAGAAAGTGTTTAAATAAAATTCTTAAAACCCACATACACACCATATTTAAACCTAATATTTAAAAGAATACTCAGCATACTTGTACATGTTCCCAAATCAAACTAAAATATATGCATATAATAAAGTTAAATTTACTTCACCTTATTCGTGACAAGCTACTATCTACTTTCTGTAAAATTACAGAGATAAAATTCAAGTTTATTAGTTAAACTTTTAAGAAAACACAGGCATGGATGGCAATATGACTTCAGAGCTATAAATACATGCTACCATATTAATGTTCACATACAATGTTAGTTACTAGCAAAAGAAGCATCATCCTGTTAGCAATAAGCTACTTCACACACAGCTATCTTTTCCCTTTAACATATGGGTACCACACACCTCTTTCCTCAGTCCCAGATTCTTCTGTGCTAATTGCAGTGAGTCCAACTGGTATAAAGAGGACTTCAGAGATGGGGCATCTTAAATGGAACCACAAAACTATTAGGCAAAAAACCTGAGGCTCAAGAAGCAAGAATAGAGACAGATTTTAAACTAGCAGCAGTCTGCTCCTCTCCCTGTCTCTGTGAAATGGATACTCAGGCCAACGGAAGAAGGCTATCTACACGTGAAGCGTACCAAGTGCAAGGGGTAAGGATGTTAGATAATGTGACCAGATGCAAGATAAAATAAGCCTTTCTTAAAACTGCTTTTAAAAGTTCCCCAGGGACGTGATGAATTTAAGAGAGTGTTCAATCTTTCTTAACATCTTCTCAAACAGTATTTTCAGTGTAAGCTCTACTAACATTTGAATCTGGACATTGAACGGGCATCTGGAATATTGTGACATTGTTAGCAGCATCCATGGCCTTAAACTAGTATATTTCAAGAGTATATCTGTGCTTTAGCAGTATTTCCAGACATTGTCAAATTATCCTTATGTGTAGGCTTGCCAGATCTAATAAGTAAAATGAGGAGACACCTAGGTAAATTTGAATCCTGGACAAACAAAGTGACATTTTTGGTATAGATGTGACCCATGTGAATGCCATGTATCTGAAATATACCATTAACTGGGCTACCTGACCATCTAGAAACACTGCTTGGATAGACAGTAACATTGTGCACCTGAAAGCCCCTGTGTTATGTGTATCAGTAAAAGAGAGCACACAGGAGCCTCTTGACTGACCCACCCAATGCTCTCCTTCCTGGATTTACAGGCCCTAGCCTCCTGGCTGCACAGGGCAGCTCTATGACCCCCTTCATGGAGACAATGTGAGTTATACTTGAAACAATATGTGAAAAATCCTTAGTGCAACCCATTGCCCTATCCAGAGATTCTTTATAAGAGATAGTCTGGATAGGGCAATATAGGACCCATTGCCCTATCCAGAGATTCTTTATAAGAGATAGTCATAATATTTATTTTTCTCTGGAGTACTGTTTCATTAACAAGATAGAAAACTACAATGGACATAACAGGAAACCTATAATAACTCTTGAGTATTGTCTCTGTATTGAAATCAGCTGAGAAATTTCCTATTGGATATCTGTATCCAGCAAAAGAGAAGTCCACATTTCATGGGTCTGAGTGTGGCCTGAATGTGGGAATTTTCTAAACTTTTCAGAAGTTCAAAAATATGTAGCAGAGTCTGAGTACCTTGAAACAAAAGGTATTGCATAATTCTTGGTGCATTTGTAATGAAGAGAAGAAAAAAGCTAGCTTTATTTTCTCTAATTTGGGGGCTGTAGAAAGCATCTTGGGTAAGATGTAGGGAATGAAAACAATTATTTCTTTCATTGCCAGGCCATATTCTCAATAGGAAAGAAAATCTCTGCTCTCATTACAGTACTATAGAAAGATAGGAAATAAACAGGCATTCTAATATAATTTGAATATGTAAGACTAAAGAAAAGTCAACACCAGCAATGAACAAGCTCTCCAAAGAAGGTAATGAGAAAGACACAATGGAAGAAGCTAATGTGATTTGACAAAATATTTGCATTTACAGGTATCATAAGCAAGAATGACACATGGGCAGTTATAGTTCAACAAACAAATGATGGCAAAACTCTTCACTGACTTTCATCAAGACCATAACCTCTTGTGAAGTTGTAAATATACAGGACTCACTAGTGGGGAATTTGCACACTAACACCAGACAGGCAGGGCAGAGGAGAACCTCTTTTGAGGAAGCTGTACCATGTTTACAGGCTATTAGACAGTCAAAGTTTAATTCCTGTTGGGCCCCTGCCGCCTTCTTCTTCTTCTTCTTCTTCTTCTTCTTCTTCTTCTTCTTCTTCTTCTTCTTCTTCTTCTTCTTCTTCTTCTTCTTCTTCTTCTTCTTCTTCCCAATCACCACCAATGAGCTGCATTAAGAAGAACAAAGTGCTAGGCTATGGAAGTGTATAGGCTCAGATTAATGAGGATGTGCATCTAGGATACCCACAGCTACTTTATAGGAATGAAAACTCCTTGGTCCAGGAAACTGACCTACTTCAAATTTTCATATGTGGCCATACTTCTTTATTCAGTCCCAGATTCCTCTGTGGTAATTGCAGTGAAGTCCAAGTGGTGTAAAGAGGACTTCAGAGATGAAGTGGCTTGAATGGAACCACTATACTACTAGGTAAAAAACCTGATGCTATAGACACACAGCTATAGAACTTTTGGTAATACATCTCAAAGAACTGTGATATATTTGGGAACTATAAACTGTATCTTGTTACAAACAAACAAATACATATGTTTGTTTGTGATATGGGATATATGAGGTAAATATGCTAGAAGTTTGTGTTGTATTCAAATCTCAACTTGCTAAAGTTGAAGTTCCTGAGAGTAGCTGAGTGTAGGTGGTTCTCTAAGGTTAGATTTGGGAATCTGGGTTCACTTACTGATTTGTGAATTTTGCTTTGCTTTGCTGATTCAGCTACTCTCTTCTCCTCCTCTTCCTTCTCCTGTTTGAGACAAAATCTCAGCATGAAATTTAGGCTGGCTTTGCCAAGGTCTAAACTCACAATCTCAACTCAAACTCATAATCCACCTACTTCGGCATCCAATTGCTGGAACTATAAGTATACCACTACATATTACATGTACCACATGGCATTGCCATGTTTAGTGGCTAGCATATTATACCACCATGCTTATCTGTGAAAGCTGCTGAGAAAAAAGAGCAGAGGACTACCAATTGGAGCTCTTCTGTAATGCATATCATTTTGCAATCCATCTGTGGGGGAGAAATCAATCTCTTGAGAGTCACTAGCCACAAGGTATCTGAAAAATATAGTATTGGTATGTCCTTAGGAAGATAAGTCAGATTTGATGGCAGTTAGATATTCTGCATCTGAATGTTGGAAACTCCTTGAGACAACTGTAGTTGGGCAAATAATGTGAGTGTACAAACTTCTTTTCTTATTGCTGTGATGAACTATGAAATACCTGGACAATAGAACCCAAAGGAAAAAGTGCTTATTTTGACTTACAGTTCTGTAGAGATACAGAACTAGTATCTAGATACAGAACTAGTATCTAGAACTAATTAGTCTGGGGAAATATGGTAACAGGCATGAAAGGTGTGGATGCTGGAGTAGAAGGCTCGTTAGTCACAGGGCATCCACATTGAGGAAGAACAAGAGCAGGAAGTGGGGCAGTGCTGTAGCGCTTCAAACTCACCCTCAGTGACCTGCTTTCTCCAGTGAGCATCCATCTCCTGAAAGTTCTAGAACCTTCCAAAACAGGTCCATCAGCTGGAAAGCAAAACCCCACCACTAGCTCATGGGAGAATACTGCACATTCAACCCAAAACTTCACCTTTCAGAAAATGGTGTTGAATTGGAATTGAAGGGAATAAAAACTTGTAGGCTTGAAATAACACGAAAGGAGAAAAGAATGATTATTTGATAGCACAACTTTAATTTGTGCTACATGGTAGGAAGACATTAAGCAAATCTGCAGCACTGTTTAGAAACATAGCCCATCATCTAGTGGATGGGTACTTCTGTAGAGTATTTAGTGCAAGAAACTCATTGTCAACTTCAGAAGTAGTTTTTTTTTTTTTTATTTTGTTACAATTCCCCTTCCATTTGATTAAATATCCACCTGAACAATAGAGGCAGATTTGTGGCTGATTTGTTCCAAAGGGCTATTAAAGTGCCACTGTGGATGAGGTAGTTTCAAAGTGGTCTCAGCAGGCCAGAATAGATCAATGATGTTTTTCTGAAGCAAAGCAAAGATTTTCAGCCTTTGAGAATGTACGTTCTTTCACAACTTGCCATCTCTGTTCTGAAGCTTCACAGCAACCACAGACAATGCATAAATAACTGGACATGGTTGTGTTATAAAAACATGTAATGTATAATAACTATTGAAGACCAGACTGAATGCAGAGGCCATACTTCTCCATCTCTTGGTATAGAGCCAAAGCTAAAATCAGAAGTTATCACATATAAATGTGTTCTGTCCAGAACATAATGTGCCTAACACTGTTCAAATTATCTATCATGTTCATATATTCTATTCATATATAAAATCCCAAATAGGCATTATTTGCTGTTGTTTTACATAAAAGTTAAATTTTAATCAACCAATCCATCCAAACAGTTGCATCTGTATGTCACAGTTGGATGACCGTGGTCATCCTGGAAATTCAGGAGTGTTTGGTGAACTGGGAGAGAAGCACTTAATGCCTAGGGAAAGTGAAAATGGAAATTGAAGTATGAGCAGTTCCCATAGGGAAGCCTGAATTCTTCTGCTCTATGCTTATCCCAGTGGTCGGTGCCCTACACTAATGAAGCTGAGCTACATAGACAGGCCTGCCTGAGGAGTAAGGCTGGGGCTAATACAGAGAAGACCTTGGGTTCTAATTCTGGACCCCCTCCCCACCCTCACCCCTCACCAAAAAAGAAGGTTCCCACTCTGTGTCTGTATGTAGCTGGGGAATTTACTTTTTAAAAAAGTCCCACAGCTGATTCTCATTATCAGCAGGAAGTACTGTGAGCTAGTGTTTTTAATACTGAGAAAATGAGGATTTAAGATTACTGTGTCTGCAGTATTGGGATAGATGAAAGAGGAGGAAACTAAAAACTTCAATGAGAAAACATGCATGTGCATGTTCACATATGTTGTGTGTTAGGGGGGAAGGCTGGCTCAAACCCAGTGTCCTAACAATATAGTAATTTTTCTGTATATTTTAATATTCTCATCCCTATCTCCTCCTTCCTGATTCCCAAGAAACTAGAAAAACAAGTATAAATGACAGTTGACCAGTCCTCGTTTAATTCAGTCAATAATTTTCACTATGGTGTTAACACTTGAGTGCTTGGTAAAGAGTGGGATGGTGGAGAGGCCTGCCTTCTCTGGTGGAGTAGCTAGAGGGTCAGATTTGCCTAGATGTGTGTTAGCATACGTAGCACAGACTGGGACTTTGAATGAGAATGAATGTCTGCTCTCTCCTGGGGAGATTAAGAAGTATACATAAGTCTAGAATAGCAAGAAGTGGCCAGTGCCTCATTTGTTGTGAAATCAAAGTTTTCTAGGCACTGTTAGATTATTCAAGGGTGACTATCCAGGTTTGTGTTTCTTTTTGTGGATGCTGTCTTTTATGGTACATTCAGCTGACATTATTAACACTGTTCTCAAGTGGTGTTTGGATCACAGTGGTGGAGATCGGGGTATGCTTCTTACACTTAGGAAAGGAGGCAATTCTTTCAATGTTCAGTCTAGTTGATTTGCAGCTTGTGCGGCCTGGCTGGGCTGTGTGTTGATAAAATGTTGATCTTCTGACTCTGCACACACTCTGAGAGAGATGGGCAGGCTGGAAGGCAGGCTCTTGTTTCAGTGTTATACTGCAATGTGCCTAAAGCTGTGACATTACCAGATTTGGAGTCTGCCCATCTTCACGAGTGCCTTCCCTGAAGCGGGGGGAAAAGGGTTTCAATCCCACAGGGAGAATATGGAATTTGGATTTGGGCATAAAAACATGCAATAACTGGCAAGAATTAGGTTCTTCCCAAACTTTAGCAACTCCTTCTTTTACACTTTTCATTCTGTTTTTCTACTATTCTTCATTAAAAACAAACAAAAATCTGAAGACAAGGAAGTTATTTTTAATAATTCTAACCTAGAGAATCTCTAAGTATAATTAAATGCCATGCAACTTTAAAATATCATTAAAATGAGGTATTTAATGTATTAAAAATTCTTTTATAAGCCTTTTAAGAATAATACGAATATTTTATTAATAAAGAGTATGTCAGAGTAATATGTAAAGACCTATTACAGAGCTGAGAAGGGGTATGAGAGCAGAAGATTCTTAGGATGAGGAGGTTGGGAGCACACCATGGCTGTGAACGCAGTCCACTGGCAGACACGTTCTCTCCTCCAACCACAAAGAGTCAGGCAGAAACCTGTGCTAGAAGGGAAACTGGAATGTTTGCCTTCGCAATATAACTTTCCTCCCTGGAGATTCTGATCACCCTGTTCCTCACCTCCTTTGTTGGGCTCTCAGAACTGTAGGTAGCTCTCATAATTCCCTTGGCATCCATTCAATGAATTGAGTGAAAGTGATCCAGAAGACCCACAAGCTGCCTCATTCCAGGTATGGAGTATTTGATGCTGTAATTATGTAATTGTAATTATTACCTTCAGTAGGATTAAAAATAGCACTGAAATAATTCTATGTTAAGGTGATGTGAATTATTGTGACCTGGGTTTTAATTATAATTCTTAATTATGGTATAGCTTCCCCATTTTGCTTCATGACATGGAAGTGGTGTCCTGACAAATGTGGGAACTAACTTTTTAATATTCAAAATTAAGAAAAAAACAGTTACTTGGTGCATATTAGGGATGGTATTGGTTATAAATGCAGGGCAATACCATTGAGTCCATTCCTACCTTACTGAAAGATCATATCAGAGCCTTACTGTTATAATTATATTTATAGCTAAATATGTTATCTTCCTTCCTGGTACTTTGACACTGGAACTCACCTGTTTTGTAAGTGTAGCCTTTTTGTGGACAGAGAAAAACTCAGACTTTGAATTTCAATAAAAGGGGGGATGGGTTAAAAAAAAAAAAAAGAACAGAACAGTTAACATCCAGGGTAGCTAGCTTTGGCCTTGTACCAAGTAAAGCTGTAGGCTAGCTAACTGACAGATCTTGATGTACTGATTGTGTAAGAGATACATTCCCTGTTTCTTAATGCTTTCAAAACAGCTCTGCTTAGTGTCTGTTTCATTGATTACATCACTGCTCCTGCTTCTCCCATCAGAAAATTATTTCTGATATTTCTATGCCATAATAGTTGCCAGGTAGATGTTCTAACATGTCTGGTTTCTTGAGAATCCAGTTTTTTTTTTCTTTGTTTTACTAATGTGGCTGGCCTTTTAATGAGAACATGAATTGCATTTTACCATTTTGCATAAAGATTTGCCATCAGATGCCTACTGCTCAGGTACTTCAATTTGAGAAAAAGGTCCAGATTTTCTGCTTTCAGGTAAAATCCCTGTTCTCCAAGATGCAATAATTTTGTTGGCATTAGAAAGTATTTTGAAAAAAAAGTAATGAACATAGCAATGAATGTATTTGTTGGTTTTGCACGTGAGAAGAGATGCACACCACCAGATGCTATACAAGAGTTTATTCTAGAGACTTACCAGGGAGGGAAGCAGGGAGGAGAAAAAGAGACAGACTGCCACATGGTGTCTCCTTTTAAGAGAACGAGTAGGTGAGGATTTATGTAGCCATGCCTAGAAGCATGCCCTCCTTAGAGCTGGTGTGCTCTGCTGGCGCCATGTTGGCTTTACCACATGGCTGCTACATGCCTGGAATGCTCATCTCACCTGACACCATGTTGGATTTGCCACGTGGCTGATGCCAGGAATGCTTATACTATTCCTAATAGTTTCTGTGAGCCAAGCAGAATGCCAGGAAAGGGTTGTTAGTAGGAAAGTCATGTAATATCAGATTTAGAAAAAGATAAGATGTAAGTGTAAATTGGGAGAGCTTGGCAAAATGTGACTGACTAATATGGGTGGGAGCTGAGAAAGGTTCCCAAAGACAGTATTGACCAGGACTTCATTAGCCACAGCAAACGTACATATCAGGTGACAGTTTCCTTAATATATAAATAGCCCAGTAGGAAAATTTGAAAAGCACAAACCACTGCACTTCGGAGATATAGTTCTGCTTGTTTTCAAATTGCTAAATATATCACTTTTGGGTATAATAATATTAGAGTGATTTTCTAGTTTCTTTGTCATGTTTTTGTTTTGTTTTTTCCAAGTTCCTACGTTTAGCAAAAGTTGTGTTACTTGATGGACTGGGGATTTGGTCCAGTGGTAAAGCATTTACTAATATGAACTAAAGCCACAGGATTAAATCCACAGACATCTTTTAAAAAAGAGAGTACATGAAACTTTTGTGTTTGAAGATGAGTTACTGATCTTATTTTAAACAATAGATACTGCAGTTGTTTCCAAAATGAAAAGAACAATTCCTCCTCAAAGTTAAGGCTTCAGAGGAAACTTTCCTTAACTTCTGGGAATCGAAGGGAGCTGTTCTTCAGTTAGCTAATGTCAGCACATGCCTGTACACAGTTCCAACCAACAAGCAAAATGCTTTTCTGGAAGTTTTTCACATCTTAACATTAGGCAAATAAATGTCACAGAGTTGAATACTCATACTCAATATAACTTTGTTCAGTAGGTTACAATAAATTCAATCCCAAAAATATATCAACAATAAAATTGCTTTTACATGTTTTAGTATCAAAAGGCTTTGATATAAATTTAAGTAAAACAATGAATACAATAAACTTTTATTTATGTGTTAAAATGAATTGGATGTATATATGTGTATATATATATGTTTATATGCTCACATTAGTGCACATATATATGCAGATGTGTTATGTATTCCTAAAGGAATACAAAGGAAACCACAGAGCCTTAATTTCGCAGAGATGAAAACTTACTACTATATATAGCTTTTTATACCCCTTGAACTTTTGTTTTATCATGTGTATATATTTCCCTTTTAAGAAGCTAGTGAAAATATTTCAATGAGATAATGTATCACTAAGAAAAAGGCAGAGTACTCCTACTTTTCTAAGAATAAAATATGGTCATTGTGATTGAGACTTAAGGCAAGAGGGTAGATTTTATTGTCTGATTGAGGAAAGTATGCATTACAGGTTCACAACTTTTTCTGATGGGAAATTCTACATACATGTCAGAATTATTTTAAAATTGGGCTCACAGAATACAGACATGGATAATGATGTCTTCTGTGTTAGTTTCTTTTTATGAAAAAGATTTTATTTCTATTTATGTGTATGTGTGTTGTGTGCCACATTTGAGTAGGTGCCCTTAGAGGCCAGAAGGGGGTGTCATAGTGGTTCTGAGATGACTAATGTAGGTTCTAGAAACCAAACTTGGATCCTCTGGAAGAGAAACAAGCCTTCTTAACTGCTGATCCAGCTCCTCAGACTCTGTATACAATCATTTCTTGTATTGAACAAGATACTATTATAGTAAAAGCTAAAACAACTCACATTTACTAAGGTACTATTATACTTCAAGCAGTCATCTAGGCATATGGAAGGTGCGTGCGTGCATGGTGTGTATATGTGTGTGTGTGTGTTCACATATGTGTTATAAGGTAGGAGTTTTTCCTTAGGAACTGTATACTTTTTTAAAGGTCCCTCACTGGGACCTGGGACTCCACAGTCAGGCTCATCTTGCTGGCTAGTGAGCCCTAGGGACCTAGCTATCAATGAAAGCACAGAGATTAAATGTGTGTATCATTTAAAATCCAACTCTTCACTTGGACAGAGAGGACTGAACTGAGTTCTTCACGCTTCCACAGCACAAACTTCACCACTGAACTCTCGCCCGGCCCTGGCTCCTGCTCTCTGACTTCTCAGCTTTTCTGTTTTCATAGCTAAGGAGTCCGAAGGACTGAGGTGAAGTCAGTCTCTTCCTGTTACATGACTAGTAGGGAGGAAGGAAGAACTTACGGCAGGCCTTAAGGCCTATGTTCTTCATAATGAGACAACACTGCACACCAGCTGGGCCATGTAAACTATGTTCCAGTGACCTAGATCGATACATTACTGCCACAGAGAAAGCATGGATTGCACGCCGTGCAGTAAGAACCAGTTACTAAGAAATACAGTCTTTTATCTTAAATATTTTTTTAACCAGAGCTATGTAACAGTAGTCTAATATTGAGCAATCCCACAACTTCCTAGAAGACACAATACTCATTGAAATATTTTTTAAATTCTAAAAACATTCTAATAAGCTATGCATACATACTGTACAACAATGAAAATTCAGCCCCTCTCACTTAACCTAAGTTACTTGAGTCAAAAAGCAATAAGTGATCATTATTTCCTCTTTTGATATAGGAGAACTGAACTATGGGCCTCATACATTGCGCAAACATTGTACTAGTGTGCCATATTCCCATTTCTTTACATATGTTGTGTGTATTTGTCTCTTTCTGTTTCTCTCTCCTCTGCGAGTGTTTGTTTCTTCTCTTTTTCTCTGTGTATCTGTTTCTCCCCCGCACCACCGTGTGTGTGTGTGTGTGTGTGTGTGTGTCTGTGTGTCTGTGTGTGTGTGTTTCTGTCTGTCTGTCTATCTGTTTCTCTCTCTTTCTCCTATTTATATCTCTATCTGTTCCCTTCCCACCCCCACCCCACCCCCAGTGTGTGTATTGATTTGTAGTCTCAACAGCACATGGGTCCAATGTGACCTTGAACTCATTTTGTAATACAAAAAACATTTTAAATTTCCAACTTCCTGCCTCAGCCTCTCAAATCACTAAGATTACAGTTTTGGACCCCCAGGGCTTGCTACTATTTTCTTATATGTGCTAACAAAATTTTATATGTGAATAGATATACTTTGTTCAATTTTAAAAATGGAAGCATAGATAGGAAGTATCCTGAACCTTGCTTTTATACACACACACACACACACACACACACACACACACACACACACACGCACTCAGGACATTTTTACTAACCATACCAAAAAAATCTTTTTTCCCTCTGAGTAGCCCAGGCTGGCTTCAGCAATCTTCCTGCCTCAGTTTCCTTAGTGCTAGTTGTAACAGGTACATACTACTATGTCCAGCAAGAACAAATGATTTTTAATTTTTCATACATCAATATCTCATTTGCTCATTACCATTTAAAGTGTTTTCAGACATGAGTAGAACCAATCATGAGAAGTGTGCTTATTGAATTAAAGTGTCTATACTTTCAAAATGTATATAAATTCTGCCAAATTGCCTCTGCAGGAAGTATCACACTTTATCTTCACATTCCTGTTGTCTGCAAAACCTTAGTTTCCACTCACTATCATCAAACGCTATTGATTTTTTTTGAAAGGGGGATCTCCATTATTCTAAGAGAAGAAAACAGTGTTTATTAGCAGCACACTGCATTTCACTGGAGTAAAGGACTTTTCCTAGGTTATGTGAGCTTCTGGCATCACTGCTTAGAGTCCTGTCTAACTTGAGACTGTGAAGATTTTCTGCACTTCCCATGTTCCTTTAAGAGTTTGATGGTTTAGTTCTTACAGTTGTCTCTTTGAGCCACGTTCAGTTAGCATGTGTGTTTGGGATGAGGGAAGTGTCTAAGTTCTCTCTGGCATGTCTCTGCCGTAGACAGTACCTCTCATCCAGATGCAGACCCCATTAAATGTCCTTGGCATCCATGTTGAAAACTATCATTAAGAGATTATTTCTTAATGCTTAATTCTATACCACTGATTCATATGAACTTGAAGATAAATCATTCCATTACTGCAAAGGAAACAGTTGGAAGTTTAATATGGAATATTTTAATATGTAGATAATAACTGTAATTTGAACATTTTTGATATATACTCAAGTGAAATATAATGTCACAAAAGAAACTTAGATGCATACATGGTCAAAACATTATTAATAATAACCATCAAATCAGGAAAAATCACAATATCCAAGTAGTGATGAAAGAATAGATGTGGCCTCTGCTTAGGAGAGCCTTATGTAATGTACAAATACATCTGCAGTATGAAAAAGTCATTGGCTGGTACATGAGGTGAAAGAAGTTGGACCTCAAAGTCAATATTACAGGATTTCTTTATATGGGATGCTCATTAAAGCAAGACCATAGATGGTGTATTAGTGGTTGCTTAGGGCAGCAGGTAGAAGGGAGAGTGTATAACACACAGCTAAGCTTATGATCACATGATGGACTCTTTAAAGACAAAGTTGTTCACAATATTTCCTCAATCTGTACACTTTGAACAGGTGGATTTTATGGTATGTAAACTATATATCAGCAATAAGACACTGTAAATGAGGTAAAAGGTAACCTACAATCGAGTATGGCATGCAAAGGAAGTATTTTAAGGACAGCAGAGATTTATATTGCTGACTGAGGGTAAGAGCAAAGAAGACATGTAGGGAAAGTGCAATGGGAAGGCTGGCATTTCACAGGCAATGCCAACCAGACCACGACCCATAGTAAATTTTAGGGGGAGGTATGGACAGGAGTAAGGACCTCTTTCTGAGTCAAAGTATGGAAAAGAACTTGTATAGGGACATAATAGGCAAAGCAGGAAGAAGAGTGAGCACTCATATTTGATGGCCTATGATTTTCTGGGTCATGTAGAAGGTAATGTAACATTTTGCAGTGATAAATTTGGTACTTCACTGGACTGATGGCAGCCAAGACAACAAATGTAGAGCATAGAACAAGAGGCGAACTGTAAAGAGGTCAAGATCATGATGAGAAAACCCACAGAGATAGCTGACCCGAGCTACTGGGAGCTCACTGATTCTGGACTTATTGCTGGGGAGCTCACATGGAACCAAACTATTCTGAATGTAGATGACAGTTGTGTGGCTTGGGCAGTTTGTGGGGCTTCTGGCAGTGAGACCAGGATTTATCCCTAGTGCATGAACTGGCTTTTTGGGGGCCCATTTCCCTATAGAGAGATACCTTGTTCAGCCTTGATACAGGGGGAGGGGCTTGGTCAGACTTTGCTAACTTCCCATGGGAGGCCTTACTCTCTCTGAGGAGTGCAAGAGGGTTGGGTGTGGGGAAGCTGACTGGTAAGTGGGAGGAGGGGAAGGAGGAGGAATTGTGATCGGTATATAAAATTTAAAAAAAAAAAACAACTTTAAAACAAAAATTAAATGCTTAAAAAGAGGTTGACTGTATAGGAAATATTAAGGTACAGCTGAATATCAATCAGATTTGTAAAGTATTTAGTTAGTATTCATAAAGTTTGTTAAGCAGCCTTGCCTTCTGTGGTAAAGATGGTGCTGGGATGGTTAACATCTCATAAAATTGCATTTGAAACAGTAGAATGCAGATTCCTGCTGTTGGGATATAAACAAACAAGTTTAATTTGCTTTCGTAGTGACCCACCCCTTTAATCCCAGCACTGGGAGGGCAGAGGAAAGTGATCTCTGGGAGTCTGAGGCTAGCCTGGTCTACCAAGTGAATTCCAGGACAGGCTATAAAACAACAGAGAGAAACCCTGTCTCAAACAAAATAAAATAAAACAAACAAAGGAAGAACTCAAACACTATTTGTTTATGCTAATTACAAAGCAAGTAAATTTGGTAAGACAATAGAAGATATACTCTAGAAAAATATTTCGGCTTAGCAGGACTTTTCTTTAAAAATACTCATGAAGCACCCTTTCCTTTATCTCCCCACCTTTTCTTCCCTATCCTCCTCCTCTCTCTGAATTTTATTTTGAGACAAAGTCTTAGTAAAGAGGTCAAGTTGGCTTTGAACTTTTAATCTTCCTTGTCTTCCACTGTAGCCAGATTGCAGGCCTGTGATCCGCACACCTGCCTTGCAAGCTGAAGACTCAGTGGAGGTCCAGAACTGAGTGATGTTTTCTATTGATATGTAATTCTCAGATACAAACAAGACAACCTCTGTCCTCAGTCAGGATGTTAAAGGAAGTACCATTCTTGATTGCAGATAAGGAAACTCTATTTTATAGTCCAGAGATCCAAAAATGAGGCTGCCAAGCAAGGGTAGATTTTGTTGGCAGTGACCTCTTCTACTTCCAGACTCTTCAGCTGTGGAACCTTTCATTGCAGGAAGATCAGAGAGCTCTTTAAGGCGGCTGTCACCAGGGTACTGGTCCATCCAAGAGGACTTCATCCTAGTTCTTTAATTATCTCCATAAACCATGATGTGGGGATTAGGATTTGAACATCGGAGTTTGGGGGAATTACAGACACTGTCCATTACATGGCCTAACCAAGAGGTCCTTAAGAGACACAGAAGGAAGGCTGGAGCAGTTTTTCAACCAAGCAACACTTCAGAACACACAAATGCTTGCTGAGAATGCAATTTCCTTGGCTTCCTCCTCATAAGCAGTGTAAATTAGGCCCTCTGGGGACGCTGCCCACACATTCTATATTTTTAACCAGGTATAAAGTTGATGCTGATGTTAGGAGCCTGAAGTTCATTCAATCAAATGAGAATTTAAACTGATAACGGTAAGAGCAGAGAGAAAAGATGAGTCAACTGATTTCAAACATTGATCAGAAGGCAGCAGCCTCAGGAGGGATTATAACTGGGCAAAGTAAGTTTCCCATGTTCTAGACTCCCTTATTCAGAAACCTTAGGCTTTTAAGGTCCTATGCAATTCGCAACTTATCTTCAAAAACTTTAAAATACACTGGTGATTCCAGAAAAAAGAGGGCTTGTTTAATTTGTGGGAAAACTAACAAAAGCTATAAACGACATGAAAAGACTAACCAGATCTCACAGGAAACAAAACCGAGTAGTAAGCGTGTGTAAAAGTCACTGATCTTTCTCAATTCCTTGTATTCCACCTAAAAGGCATATCTGTTCTTCAGAGCCCTCATTGCACTGGATTCCAACAAAGTCAATTTAGCAATAGTTCACAAACTCCTTAGCGAACTTTAAACATGGCCACTGCCTCATTTAAAGTACGACAGCAGCCTTAACATTTAAAATAGCCATCACTTCGCCATTAATTTTTTTTTAAAGGTCTAAGTCTTACACACAGACACAAACAAAGTTTCCAACACCAGTAGCGAAAACTTTGCTAGGCCCCTGAACTCCTTTTTAAGTCCAGCACAGTGTCTACCCAGCAGCTGGCCCGCATTGCCCTTGAGCAGGAGGCTAAGGGTCCACCCTTCCCGGCGGTCCAGAAAGTCCGGCTCGGTTCGGGACGGGGCGGGGCGGGGCGGGAGGGGGGAGCTGGTCGGCTCCAAGGCGGCAGGAGGGTGGGGGGAAGGCGGATAGAACCGGCCAGGGGGACTCCAAGGTCCAGCGCTTTCTAAGCTTAGGTCGGTCTAGGAGGAGGAGAAATACTCTGCTGAGTTATGCTGTGCCCCGATCGGAGCTCGGCAACGACGAGCAGAACTTTTTTGGAACTTTGTGCGTCCGCTGTCCCCCAGCGCGCGGCTCGATGGTCCGTCCCGGGCCCAAGGAGGCCTGGCCCGCGCCGGTCGCCTTGAGGCGCGGAGCCGCCGCCCCCGGCTTGGCAGGCGCGGCTGCCGCGGCCCAGAGAACCGTGGCGACGGACGGCGGCATGGACTACCTGACCACGTTCACCGGCAAGAGCGGGCGGCTGCTGCGGGGCACGGCCAGCCGCCTTTGGGGGCTAGGCGGCGGCGGTGAAGCTCGGCAGGTGCGCTTCGAGGACTACCTGCGGGAGTCGGCTCCGGCCGATCCCGAATCCCGGCCCGGGGAGCATCGGCCGCCCTCGCCGGCCAGTCCCGAGGGACCCGGTGAGTCCCCAGTCCCGGCGGCGCCTCGCCCCCCTGCGCGCGGACGGGGACGGGGACCGGAAGGCGGCGCCACGCCGAGGGGTGCGGGCAGGTGTGCGGCCGGCGGGACAGGTGTGCGGGCCCGGAGACTTGCAGCTGCCTGGTGGTCCCTCCTGTCCCGGACAGGAGCCACCGACTTGTCCCGATTCAGTGCGGGATCCTTCCTGTCCTTTGCCTCCTCCGACCAGTTGTGACGTGCACGGAGTTAGACTTCCAGAACGCTCGGCTTTTGCTTTGGTCGCTCCTTTTACTTGGTGCTTGCCAGCTGCGAAGGCTCATTTCCTAACTAAAAACAAACAACAAACAAAGCAGATGGCACTTTGTAATCCTAAACGCTTCCCTCATCTGGGAACCTAAGTGAGTTTTGCAGTGTGTTTCCTGGAGGC
Source organism: Sigmodon hispidus (assembly GCA_004025045.1). NCBI lineage: Eukaryota > Metazoa > Chordata > Mammalia > Rodentia > Cricetidae > Sigmodon > Sigmodon hispidus. The sequence goes on from PVIH01001021.1 coordinate 80,690, forward strand.
CAAACCTGGAAACTTTTCTCACTTATTTTAGCCTTGAACTTTGTGTTCCTTCTCTTCCACTACAGCAGATTTGGGCTACTCTTTAAAGATCTTATAATGGCATGTTACTGATCCCTCGCTGAGAAGTGTAAAGTGCTGCATATGTGTTTTGGAGTAATGCATATGGTAGTTTGTCCAGCGTTACTGCCTTACTTGTGGGATCAGTCATTCATAGTTTTTCAGCTTGTCATCATATCTTTATAGGTGCTTTAAGGGTAGGTATATGAGCATTTCAGTTTCAGAAGTAAAGTCCAAAATCGATAAACTTTGTCCATAAACACACACTACTACTCATTTTAAATCCTTGAAGTAAATAAGTATTCATTGCTGTGCTGTGGGTATGTAAGAAGAGACTGGACTAGTTTCAGCATATTCCTCTAAGTTCATCTTTCCTTACTTTGCCCATTTCATTAGATTCTGTTTTCCTGTTTTTGAAATTAAAAAAAAAAAAAATTAAGGAGGGGGGATTTTGAGAAGTTTTTTGCTAGATTAAGAATCCTTCTTTAAAGTTGAGACCTGAAATAAAGAGCAGTACTTGAAATGTCCGAGAAGTTTAAAAATGAAATTCAGTTTCTTACTTGAAAACAGTTGCTATTGATCATCCTCTGAATGGGTGATTATATAATATGTGGGGCCAGCCAAGTAGACAGGGATGTAATTAATATCTAATAGATATGCAGATCTTTCATTCCTGAGCATACATTGAGCACCACTAGGTCTGACATTTTCCTTCAGAGTTACAGCTTCAGGAGCTATACAAATGTCTCTTCTGTTGAAAGTGCTTATGAATTCATAGTACATTCTTTTTAAGGTTTATGCTGCCCTAAATCTCACAGTTTGAAGAGGCCTTGAGATTTTATGGCGGTGTGACCACAGTGAGTGGGTGGGTTGATCCTGGCAATAATTTCTGAAAGAACTTAAACAAATTACCAGCCTTTTTTTAGGCCTGTGGTTCCTTGTTTATGAGTGAGATTGGATTAAATAATCTCAGATTCTCAGTTCTATAGAGTTTTATCATTTGGAGCAAAACTAGTTAAATTGTGGATGATAGAGCTGGGAAATAGCATGTCAGAATTGTGGCTTGTCTCTAAAGTTATGAGACAGAGTTCTGAAGATAAGGCAAGAAATAAGCACCTTACCAAAAGCTTGATTGCTTTCTGTATTACAGTGAGTGGTTGCCGTGGACACAGCTTGTACGTGGGACACCTGACTAATTTGTAGCTCCGTACATTTACCTGACGCTGAGAGGCAGCATGCATACCGTCGCTATAAAACAAATCGTGCTCTCAAGGTTTCTAAGTTCTCCTTTACAGTGAGGATTTTATTCCTTAGACCTTGCACTGGGTTTGGGCCAGAGTCATTGTGTCCTTCAGGTTCTGCTGTCCTTTGACATAGGTTTGTTGTCACAGTTTACCTTTCCACATGCCTGTCTTCTACCCCGGAATATATAATATCTTCAGCATTGTTTCCTGTCACAGACACTTACATTCCTGTAAGTTGTCTGCAACCTGGAGCCTGGTGTGGTGTTGGAGAGCTTGCTTCTTATCATTTCAGGTTTCTAAGGATAATGATGGCATAGTTTTACCACAACTTAGAGACACACCAGAGAAAACTTAGGTCACACATTTTGATTTTACACTTTGTACGAACAGCCCACAAGCTTGGCTTCGAGAGTTAATGTCTCCTTGACTCTCGGGCCAGCTACGCTCACTTTTATCAGCTTCTGTTTTTTTGAGTTAAATCTCCTCAGGAAAATGGTAATTAAGACACAGTTGAGACACAGTAAGGATGCTCTCACATTGTTCTCAATAAAATTTACAAAACAAACATAGATACTCCGTAATTTAAGACATGCTCCCATGTGTTGGCATTAGGACAATAGCCACATCGGTAGTTCTCAGCCTTCCTAATGCTATGACCTTTAATTCGGTTCCTCATATTGTGGTGACCCCCAACCACAAACCTATTTTGTTGTTACTTCATAACTGTAATTTTGCTATTGTTGTAAACTGTAATGTAAATACCTGTGTTTTCTGATAGTTGTTGGATCACACAGGGGTTGCAACTCACTGTTTGAGAACTGCTGGCCTATATATTATACCCTTTAAAAATAGTATTAAATCATATTGTAGTAAGGTAATACAGGTTAGTGGATTTGACAAGTTAATAGATGCATCAGCTTTTGCCAAAACTCTTGTTATATCAACCTTATTTTCCCAGTTGATAACAGTATCCTTTAAATAGCATCATGTAATTTTTTTTTTTCATTTACCTGTACTCCAGGCCTGGAATTCAGTGCTCAGCACTTCGAAACAAATAATTCAGCTGGGTATTTACTTCAAAGCTCCACGCATCTTCTTACCATTTCTAGTTCCTAGATCAAGTTGGATTTGGAGTGAAAGAGGGTGTGGTTTACCTCTCCCAAATACCCCCCCTTCCCCACCCAGTCCTCCTCTATTAACTGGCCTGTGAGAAGACACTGGTTTCCTTGTCCATCTTAGCTCTCTACTTCCCCTGTCTGGGAAGGTCCTAAAAGAGAATAGATAGCAGAGGGAGGTGTAGTCCTGGAACCATTTTTGCTAATGTAGCCGCTGTCTTGTCTAAGTTCTGATCTCAGTAGTTAGCCATGAGATTCTTCAGGACTGTTCACAGCCCTCAGCTACACATGGTTGAACTGGATATACATAGTTTACAACGTATTCGTATGTATAGAGCTGATGAATAATGATTCAATAAATAGGGATGGCCAATAACCCAGAGCTTGTGAATTGATTCATCTTTAATGCTTCTGTTTCAAAAAGTTGTTTGTTTGATTCGAGTTGGGTAATTTAACTTGTCTCCCAAGTTGCTAAAATTTTTATTGAATTTTATTTATATCTATTCTTTGGAAATGTAGAGAACTAAGATGAAATGGTTCACATAACTGTCAGGGTGCTTGATTTGAGAAACAAAACAAGAAATTATATTTTGTTGACTGGTTTGAACCACAGGTCACTGAAATAAATTCTGTGATAGGATCTGTTTCACTTCTCAGCTGCTAAAATCCTACATGTTGAATCATTTACCTGAAAGAGAACTATTTCTATTGCTGGTTCATTCTCAGAAACCATTAGAACGGTGAGAAGCAAGCTGTGAATTACTACTAATCCTGGCCATTGCATTCTGATTGGCCGTTCTTGAATTTTAAGGCCACTATTAAATAATGATACATTAACAGTTAATCTGATTGAGTGGCAGCTACTGACTAATGGCTGAATGGTGTCAACAGGATACGTGCACAGGGAATAGGGAATGTATGTGTGTAGGATGGTGATATAAATTTCATTATGCTACTTAGAATGGTCTGGAACTTCTAACCTATTATGTAGTTTTGCATTGTTTCATTGGATATTTCCAGACTGTAATTGACAGTGGATAACTGAAACCTCAGAGACTGATAGGATAAGGGGAGGATTGGGCACTCCACAACAGGTCCTTTGTGTGGTCACCAGCAGCCTTATCATTAAGAGATTCACAGTTTTTACTACATGGTGCTACTGGAGAAAAGGGAACACTTTTAAGAACAAGTACAAATGTCAGAGATTAAACATTCCTTGTGGTGATATATGGTGTATTTAATAAAATTTGTCTGGAATATCAAAGGACAGAATCACCCACAGCCAAGCAAGCCATGAAGGTCAAGGAATTGTTACCTACACCTTTAATTCCATCAGTCGGGAGACAGAAATCCGTCTGGATCTCTGTGAGTTCAAGGCCTAACAGTCAGGCAGTGGTAGCTCATACCTTTAGCAGAGTTGAACCAGGAAGTAAAATAGCTGAGTAGGGAAAGAAATATAAGGCAGGAGAAGGCAGACATTCAGACATTCTGTCTGAGCGACTAGTCAGGCTGAGGACCCATGAAGATAGGACCAACCCTGTTCTGCCTGAGAAGTTGTCTGGGTGAGAATTGGCTGTGGTTTGTTCCCTCTCTCTGATATTCCAGCTTTCCTCCAATATCTGACTCTGGGTTTTTATTTTAATACTAAATAGAATTCATGCAATAATTTGTTTTTGTTTACTTGCAACTTGTCAAAAGAGTAAAACATGATTAGATATAAATCAATATTTCTAGGACAAAAGTCAACCTATTGACACAGGATAAAGTTACTTCTTATTTTATGGGTAAGTAGAAGAAACTCTGTAAGATAGCAAAAATAAATAAAGCCACTGAGAAATAACCCTCACTGTTCTTAAAGACTCCAATTTCAAAAGCTCAATTTTATTTCGTTGCTTATTTACTTATATTTGCTGGGTGTCCTTTTATGTATACGTTTGCCTGTTGTTTGGCCTCAAGTTTGTGTGCCACTGTGTGGAGGCACAAGGTTGATGTTGAGTGTCTTCTTCAATACCTCTCCAGTTTATTTACTGAGACAGAGCCTCTCTGAGCTTACAATTTCTACCAAGGCTGGTCATCTTGCCCTGAGGTTCTCCTGTTCTACTTCTCAGAATATGTGATTCCAAATGGGCTGCCATACCTACCAAGCCTATACTTGACTTTTTGGAATAGAAACTCAACTTCTCATACTTGCCCAAGAAGTATGTTTACTAGCTAGATCACCCCACCCCCAGACCTCCCAAAGGTCTATTTACAAACACTTTAATGTAGTCACTTGTGATGCTCTAATAGCTCTATCTAGGAACATAACAATCTAGGGTCTCTGAGTGAAAGGTGGGGTTGGGCTATTTAGATTTTAAGTTATAGATTTTAGATTGTGTAGTGAAAGCTCTTTTGTAATGATGGACATATTTTACGGTATTTGTGATGTCCATTATGATAGCTATTAAACAAATATGGCTAATTTATATTTTAAATGTGGTGAGTTCGATTTCTTTAAAAATTACATTGTGGGTTATGGCTTCTGGATTCTGTATCTACACCAGCATTTTTTTAATTTAGTATTTTCAGTTCATAATTGGAAGTGGTAACTGAGACGTAAACCTACACAGTCAAGTCACAAATGACTGGATTCAATAAATATGAAGGAAAAATTCAAGACTATTTGTTGAAGATTATTTAGAAACTTTATTTAGGCTCATCACATAGTTTTAGAGACCAATAGAAAGGGATTTTGAGTGGATAAGAGATTCTATCTCTTTCTGAATGTAGCAGGAGTAACTGGAGTTCATAAACAGGATAGGGAGAAGACCAAGGAGCCTACTGACTTCATAGGCAACTTTGGATTATAAAGAACCCAATGAGATATGGAAGGTGATTGATTAGACATGCAGGACATAAGTGAGGGGGTGGGCTAGAAAGTCCTGGCTGTTAAACTGACTTAGCAGAATTCTGAAACTGGATTTTAGGAGTGCATATGTAAGAATCCTCCCCTCCCCCCCACTCCAATAGACCTGGACCATCTAGAGAGAAGCTATATTATTCTGAAGGTTCAGTTGAACCTAAACATTTAGAGACATTATTATTGGAATAAGTATTTTTGTTGGAATCTCCTCTTGAGTGGCTAGTTAGAAAAGGGCAGAACTTAATGAAAAATCATACTGGAATGATCTGTCTGATTCCAAAGCATTATAAAGTTGGTATTGTTAGAATCTTACTAATTTTTAGTGGAACATATTAAATAGGATTTTTACGATGAGCTGTTTCATCTACTATTTTTTCTTTATACAACCTGGTATTTATTCATTGTTAGTTTTACAATTTGTATGTTTATAACATTCACAATTAGTTTTACTAGCCACCTTTTTATAATTTGTTTTGCATCAATAGAACTTTTATTGTACGGTCTTTATTTCTGGAGTTCTGATTTTGATAAGACTGCTATGATTTAAGTCCCATGGCATCTGTGTGACAGCGATTGTTCACTTTTTCCTCTAGTTGATTTGCTTTTCATGCATGAATTATTGAATAACTCTGATCTTTCATGCACAGAGATAATCTGATACAAGCAGGAATAGGTTCATGGGCATGCATATAGTGTGTGTGGAGTAATCTTTTAGGACTTTCACATATTCTGCAGAATTTGTGGTGATGGAGGAGCATCCTGCACAAGAATCATCTGATTGGGGATACAAGAAAAAGAAAACTATAGGCATGGTGGCCAGTGCCTTTAATCCCAGTACTCAGAAGGCAGAGGTAGGAAGATTTCTGTGAGTAGTTCAAGGCCAACGTAGTCTACAAAGCGAGTTCCAGAACTGCTAGGCTGTTATACAGAAACTCTGTCTTGAAAAACTGATCCCCCTCCCCAAAAAGTTATCACTGTCTCCATACTCATCTAACATGTGGGAGCATGATCAGAGGAGAGATGCCCTCTCCCCCACCTTGTGCTCATCAGTGCCTGAGATAGGTGGAGGATCTGGCCCTGGGGTTGTAAGAGCAGGAGGACTGTCCCTACCCATCACCAGCACAGTACTCACGAAGGTGGCCCCCTTGCCTGGGAAACACAATGGAGGTGACCCTAATTGTACAGGTGTGGGAGAGCAGGCTCTGAGGGCTGGATAGCAGAAGAACTGAGGCTACCCGTTATTGCAGCTTGCCTGGATAGCCTGGGCAATGCTGGAGAGCTCATCCTGCTGGTGAGTATAGGGGAGAACTGGCTGGTGGACCAACACTATACAGTTGGCCCACCCAACAACCACCCCATCTGCTAGAGTGAGTACATGACCTGACCCACAGATCCACAGCTACAGGATATCCACAACATAGAGCATTACAGGATATCGGAAGGGTCCTAGTGAGGGCCCAGCATCCTTAGTGTGGTAGAAACTAGCATCCTAAAACCAGACCAATGATTCTTTGCAGTGAACACTTGTGAGTAAACATATGCAGACAAAGTGTTTTATGTTGTGACTCACTATGTCACACTGCAGTTTTCCATGACAACGTTTGTAACTTTTTTCCCTTTTTATTTTTTTTCCTCTTAAGTTTAGCTTTATATGGGGGAGGGATGCAGGGGCAGAGGGCAAATGCTAAGGGACAGGAAAATAAATAGGATCAAGATACATAATGTAAAAAACGCATAGATAAATATAAATAAAAATAAAAATATGTCAGCTCTAACTTAATCTCCTGGGAAGACGTATATCTGTCCTTGTTCCTTTGGACAAAGGAAGTCAAGGCAGTGTCTGACACCAAAAGAATGATCACATTTATATTTCACCACAGGGAGGGATATGCGGTATCTATAGACTTATTTTGCATTGTATTTTTGGCTCCCTCTATTGACTACTCATGAAGCAGTGGAAGTAATTTATTTTCTCATCCAGACAAGCAATTGATATGTATTTCAGATATATCTGGGTGAGTTAAAATAATATTCTGATGGGTAAAATTAATATTCTTTTTATGAATTTTAGCATTTTGCTCACTAAAAATATGGGACAGTGCCAGTTTTCCTACACACAGTATGTAGTTAAGCATTTGAATTTTTACCCAGACTGGTATGGAAGAAATGGTATCTCACTATGATTTAAATTTGCACTTCACTATTTGTCTGTTAACCTCGACATCTTTGAATATGTATAAACGCCATTTTTGCATTGTCTTGTGAGTTACCTGACTTTGTCTTTTGCCTGTTATTTACACTTGAGTTTTAATATTTCTGCCGCATACAGTTCTTCAGGTGTTTGAGATGCAGAGTGAAGATGTATCTGTTTCTGTGTGTGTACACATCTCTGCTCTTATTCCTTTGTGATCTAAACACTGAGCTCCTTACCTAACCTTTTAACATTTCTTTATTTGTTTATGGTTTGTGTGGGTGTGTGTCCTTGTGTCCAGTGTCCCAGAGATGAGGGTCACTAGGTTGGAGATAAGTGACTATAGCTGCTGAGCTATCTCCTGACCCATAGCTAACTTTTTACAATGGAACACTTATAACAGCTGTAAGAATGGCAGTAGTACTAGTTTGAATTGCTGTGTCAGATTAGCCCATCCAAATTAGTTGGTTGCCATACTCCAGACCCTTTTTTTTAGGTACTGAAGGGAATTTGGAGAATGAAGCAAATCTATATATTGAATGGCAATTTTAAAACTATAGCTGATGAAGTAGAGATGTAAAGTTTTGTAATTAATAGCAGTAATTGGCCTTTCTCATCAGGAAATGTCAGGTCAGCTTTAACGTCTGTATTGGCTTTTGGGGAATTCAAGCATTACTGTTTATTCACCTGACACTGATGTACTGGTTACAGATACATCACTCTAGTGTAGCCAGTGTGGGTAAGTTTGGAAAGTGGGAGAACCATGAAACCTGCATTTCCCCACATTATTTTAGTTTCAGAACTAATCTTTCTTGGAGTGTGGTTTTAATTTTGGGTCAGTATAGTTCCGGGCCATATTTACTCTTTATTTAATCTGCAACTTTGAACAAGTGCTTTAGGGGTTTTCACGTAAATCATTTAAAGTGTTTAGATGAAGTGGTGTTTCAGTACATGTCACAGAATAGATGAGAAGGCTAACAAGATTTCAGCCCGAGGCCAGTAACTCACTGTTGCTAATAAAAAAATCCACATGAAGTCTTTTGATAAGCAAATAAAATAATTAACATTTGATTTAGAGTTAAACATTTTCATATTGTACTATGAGATGACTGTCTTTATGACCTATAGAGAATTTTTCCTGTGCATATTAGTAGTATCTTCTCTAGGCATTAGCTAATAATAGTAATAACAACAATAAGAATGCCTCTCTAAATGAGTGAGTTGTATGTCAGACAGTGAACTCCTTCCTGCAGTTGTTGGCATTCCTCTGAAAGGAAAATGAATTGAACAGGTGTTTTGCTTTGATTTTCTTAGACACTGGCCAAAAGAAGAGCCTAGACAAGAAAGATGGGCGAAGAATGTCCTTTCAGAAGCCTAAAGGAACTATTGAGTATACTGTAAGTTACTTTGGCTAAACAATTTATCTTTGTAACAATGTTACTAAAGATATTTTCTGTTTGACTGCAGGTGAGCCAAATATTGTTAATTGCCTCATTTTAAAAATCTGACTCCTTTTGTGAAACTTTCCTTAATAATAATCTTTTAATTCTTAATTGCATTTTATGATTTGTTTTTCTTACTGTGCTCTACAAAGACAGCGATTCTGGCAAATAAAATTTAATATTGATGATAATTTAGAGTAAGAGTTCCTATGTTTGCAATAATTTTAATAGATTAGGCTTTTAAAAAAATATTTGCAATTTTTAGCAGTGTGCTCTTAATTGGGCCCCCAGCGGTGCTAATGTTAGTGCTAATGACAGATGGGACCCCCACAAGCTAAGCTGAGTGCTAAGTGTCCTCATCTGGGAAAGCAGATTTTTCTCTGTCTTTGAAGTGACCCTCAGGTCTCTATGGTGGTTTTTTCTCTTTTCGCGTTTCTGTGGACAGCGGAAGTGACAAATTAATTTTGGAGTGCAGTGTTTTGCTTATTTGGTTGGATGTAAACATGGATTTAGATGGTGCTAAACATGTTGTAAGACAAATATATGAATTTATATTAATTTTGTTACTTGGCATTTTTTAGCATAATTGTATTAAGAAGAAAGGAGCAACCTTTAACACAATTAGCATTTCTTCAGTTTTCAGCCCTTTCCAGCATGAGTCTAAACTACTCAACATGAAATTTTGAACATTATTAAAATTTGAGTTATACTTTTTAATAGGTACTATATAATTAACATTTGTCATATGAAGTATTTTCAAAAGGCTAGAAACTACATATTTAGGTAGAATTTAGTTAATTTCTGTAAAAAGAATTGAATTTTAAAGCCAACCCTAAATTATGTGTGTTTGTACCAAATGGTTGAGGTAAAAGAATGAGTTCAAATAGTAAAAGGATAAAATTTAGTAAATTCTTAAATGTTTACAAAGGTATAAGATTGAGACATAGGTGTATCGTTATGCTATACAAATGTATACCTATATGGTAGTTTGTGATAGTTTTTGATATTCATGCACTATAAGATTTTGTTGGTTCTGAATTTAGGAATTTGCTATTCTTGGAATGTAATAAGACATCTGTAGCAGAATTAAAACAAGAACCAGATATTGTGGAGTAATGGCAGGCCTGACATTCTTTCTCTTTCTTATGAGTGACTCTTTAAAACTCACACTGAATAGCAGTCATAAAACATCTAATAGATTTTTTTATAGTTTATATTTTTATTACACGTCAAAACATAAAATGTAAGAAATATAAAATTCAAAGCTAGATACTGTTTTATACTCTATTTTTTCAAATCTTTAAAATACATAAAGTCTTTCAAATCTTCACATAACATGACTTTGTATATATTTCCATCTTTTTCTCTTATGACAAAACTTGGTATATCACAATATATTCATCAAGTTTTTTTTCCTTTAAAACACTTATGCTCCATACTTGATATCGTTTTCTGCAACTATAGTCTCAGGTCTCTGGTGGCCAAGACAAGGCAGGATAGTTTGACTCAAGAGTTCAGAAAATTTGCCAAGCCATTTGAAAAATATATGCCATTTGGCTTAAATATATTTACAATACTACCTTATATAGTATGAAGTTAATCATTATATTTTAGGTAGCCTAAAAGTTAAAATCAGATTTTACACACATACACACACACATGTACACACACACAAAATACAGTTTTAATTGTAAGATCACTTTCAATGGGAATTCAAGTGGGCCATAAAATCGTTGTCCATGCAAACCCTCTGGGAATGGCTCAGTTGGTAAAGCACGGGCCTTGCAAACAATGAGGAGCTTATTTCATATCTCTAGATATGTAAAAATCCAGGCCACAGTGTGTGCTTGTAACTCAGGAGAAAGGAGATGGAGACAGGCAGATTCCTGGAATTTCAGGTTTAGCCAGAGTAGTCTAGTCATCTTGAACATCAACAAGAGATGATCTCACAGTATAAGGTGAAAAATATTCAAAGACGGCACTGCTCATTCACCTCTATTCTCTACACTTTAATGTACACATATGTACAGACAAACATATACATACATACGTGTTTACAAACTTTACATGCACATTCAGAATGTTATCATTTTTGATGATTTAGTATACCTTTCTTCTGAAATATTTTTCTGTTATTAAATCCATTGACCTTTCTTTATTGCTTATCATTTTATCCTTCTGACTTTTACGTTTCCTATCCTTGGTTTATTTTTATTAAAGCTTCAAGTGACTTGCAAAATAATCAGCTTCATTTTGCAATTGTCATGCAAATATGTCATCATATTCTTTGTTGTGATTGGTTTCCCTTCTCCATGCCCCTTGCCTATCCTCTTCCGGTGAGTCCCTTCCCTTCTCCACAAAGTAACCCCCTGCATTCTGTTTAGCCTCTGTCTCCTCTTTCCTTAGGATGCCTTTCTCCTCTCTAATGCTCAAAGGCATCCTTTCTGGTTTCCTGACTTATGGCACAGATGTGTGTGTGTGTGTGTGTGTGTGTGTGTGTGTGTGTGTGTGTGTGTGTGTGTTTCTGTTCTTACCTTCCCAGGTGCTTCTACTTTCTGCTGTCACCTCTGTTTTATGCTACTGAATTTTCTTTCTGTTTTAACAAGTGTGTGATGTGGATATGTGCATATGAGGTAAGTTAACTCACATCCATTGAGCTGGAGTCACAGACCATTGTGAGCAGTCTGACTTGAGGCTGGGAATCAAATTATGGCCCCATGCATGAGCAGCACATAAACAGTGATTAACCAGACAGACCATTCTTATCTGTTTTTAATGCTTTTGTAAAGTGAACATGTTTTAAAATTTTAGTTTGTATTTGGAAAATGCTTGAGTTGTTGGCCAGTATGGGCTGTGGTAAAGCACACATTTTAACATGCTCTCTTAGTAGGTTGAGGTCCTTGTAGAATGTGATATTTCCAGAGCATTTTCTCAGATACTACTATTTATGAAAACAATGTAGGATTGTTTTTAAGATGTATTAATATTGCATAATTTACATAAATCTTATAATTTAATTTTTTTAACAGGTGAAAGTAATCTATTTTTCTCTTTAACCAGGTTGATTCAAGGGATTCTTTGAATAGCATAGCCCTGAAATTTGATACCACACCCAATGAGCTTGTTCAGTTAAATAAGTTATTCTCCCGTGCAGTCGTGACTGGGCAGGTATTGTTATTATATAAATGTATTAATGTTTAAAATTACTAGTTAAAACCTGTGTTTCTGGAATACCTGTGTTTCTGGAATAAATCATTTTGGTCAGATAAAAGTACAAGTTATATCTTTTAATTCCCTTCTTAAAACAACTGAAAATAGTCGTAAATTATGTTTAAAATGTAGTCTTTAGAACTTTAAAAAACACTTAAAACAGTTTATGTAAATTGACAGAAATCTAATATTTTTAGAAATAAGCTATCCTTCAATCTCTCATTTGTTTCTGGAAGCAAGTTAACCAATTGAACCTTTTGGAAATAGTCTAGCCTATATCGGGGACTTTTGTTTCTGTTTCTAAGTTTGTCTGTGACCCTTAGAAAATGCTCTATGTAAGCACTCTGACAGCTTTTCTTGCCTGTGATGAAGACTGTGTTGATATATCATTGTGTAACTAGTCACATAGTCAGGCTTAGTATATTGATGCTCTCTTGTTAATCCTAACATTGCTGTAGTAAACATTTGTAAGTGTCCATTTTATATATATTCTGCAGCATAAATTCCTATATATAAAATTGTTGGGTCAAGTTACTATATACAGTTAATTTCTCTAGTTATTGCCAAGTTGCTTTTAAGATGGTCACATACAGTAAGAGTTTATTTCTGTGCTATGTCAGTGGCTTGTTTTAATAACCATTTTAAATTAATTTGTTAAAAAATTTTAAAGTGTTTATTTTTTTTCTACTTACTACAACATATGAGATACTCTTCTACTATTATCTGAAATTTTTTTTATTGCCAAAGGTCACTGTTAAATAGTGCTTGCTTATAGAGCATTACTTGGCCATTAGGATTTATTTTTCTGAATCTGTATATGGCATTTCTTTCTTACAGGTTCTGTACGTTCCTGATCCTGAGTATGTCTCCAGTGTTGAGAGCTCTCCATCCGTAAGCCCAGTAAGTCCTCTGTCGCCAACATCATCTGAGGCTGAATTTGATAAAGCCACTGTGAGTACCCTGCTGTCTGTCACACTTGTCTATGTAGAACTTAAGGAGTGTACATGTTACTCATCCTGTATCTTTCTCATTCTACTTGACTGTGCTTAAAGTGATTATAGCTCCTCCTGTTTTGTTAAAGTGCTTAGCTTGGATTGATATACCTTTGGCAGTAATAGTCCAAGACACTCATCATTTCTATCTTATAAATAGTGTAAGAAATTTAATTTTCAGGGAATTATAACTAAAAAGAAAAAAAACAAGCAAACAAAAAAAACCAAGAGATGAGATCATGTGCAATTTGAATATTTTTTGAAATCTTTGTGTGCAGGTGTGTGTGTGTGCATGTGCACATGACATATGCATACTGGTACTTGGAAATCTCTAAATTGGGTTTGGTTTTGATGCCTTTGAAAAATAAGAAGTTATCATTCTCCTTTCAGGATTGATATAGTAGGTTAATTTATTTAGAATTTGTAAGTAGAAAATATTATAGGTAAACTAGATTTAAAAATGAGTTTTAAGAAATCAAGTTGTATTTAAAAAAGTCTCTCCAAAAAGAATGTTTTTCATATTAACAAATACTGATGATAATTTTCCATTTTCATAATGTTTATTGGTTACTTATTACCAATAAGTACTTTTGTTAGGTGGCAAAGAGCCTTTGGGATGTTGGTTGATGTTGGCATTAGAAGACAGCTTTTTATTTTCTGCCTTAGTTTATACTCAGAATTTGTTTCAAATAGCAAGCTAATAACCAAACACAAATTGTGTAATCATTTGCCTCACAATTACTTAAGCTCTAGTATTTTAATTTTAGTTTCTAAATTTAGTATTCTAGTTTTTCCATCTTTGTCTCTGTCTCTCTGTCTCTCTGTCTCTCTCTCTCTCTCTCTGTGTGTGTGTGTGTGTGTGTGTGTGTGTGTTACTGCTAGGGTCAGTATGTATGTGTTTATGTGAATAGAGGGGGAAGGAGAGAGGAATGGATAAAGGGAGGGATTTGGAAACTTTAGGACTAAAAGCAATTCTAAATACAAAATTATGTTTCCTATGTCTTGGAAATGTACACCAGGGATAATTTTGGACATTGTTTCCAGTGTGCTTTTACCCAGGGTATTTGCTATTTGACCTTTCATGGCATTGTTGAGAATGTTTTGGGTTTCAGAGCATTTCAGACTTGAGATTGAGAGTGTTCAATCTGCATTGTGTTTATTCTCACCGATAAGAGTGGAAATCAGAGTTTAATGATGGATATTGCAGACAATAACATAACAACTTGGAACATGTTTTTGCCATTTGGCCGGGGATATGCCAAGTTTGATTCAGAAGAAGAAATAACAAAGGAAAAAATATAGTCAGAGGTTGATTTAGATTGGGTTTCTAGTCCTAAAGTAGAATTATAAAGAGTAAATTGCAGGAATTTTCCAAACTAGAAACCTGTGGAATTCCCTTCAGACAACATTGTCCTACCTCCTGGCTTGATTTTGAAAGCTTGAAATAAAAAAGGAGATGAAGCTACAAAAAAAAAAAAAAGAGGAAAAAAGCCTGTGTTGTGTGGGATTGACCCTCCTGAGTGGGAGTGGTCATTCGCCTTTTGCCATGTAGCTGAAAGGAAAACAAAGCCTTGTGAGTGACCTCATAACCCTAGTGACTCAGCTGCTTTCAGATATGGCCCAGAAACTATTAGAAAAGCTCATGAAGCATTCTCTACCTCAGGGCGGTCATCTGTCATCTTCCCAAGAGACTGCATGCCATAGTTAGAACATTATTTTGAACAGTGATTTCTATAATTTGTAGTTGTATTTTTGCATAAAATTGAATTTATTATTGAACTAAGGTAATTTTTATGCAACTTTTTGTATATCTTAGGTGTTAATATTTATGAAGTATAACTAGTATTTCCCCCTATGCTGTTGTATTTTTAATAACACATAATAATATTTATATTATTAGAAGAAAAAATATTGTATTTTATTGCATGAATTCTACTTGGTCTTATAATAAAATCCTGGAGCCAAATATTGGGGGAAAGTGGGAAAAGCCAAAAGATCAGAAAGACAGAGAAACAAAGCACAGCCACAGCCACTTCTCACCTAGCCACTCCTTACAAACTGTAGTGGAGAGCAAGTAACTATCACCTTGACCTAGAGCCATGGCCTCTTGGCCAATTTAGATTTGGGAATCTCCTATGAACTTGGGGCTCAAGTATTAGGGGTGTGACCAGAGGGCAAGTTTAAGATCAGACACACATAAGCATCCTCTTGTCTCTCATATGATTCCCAGATCTAGGCTGGCAAAGAGATGTTGCCTCTAGGTCAAGGTGATAGTACCAGCTTTCCACTATAATGAACCTCAGACTGAATGACTCTTAGTCCTCAGCCTAAAGAACACGGAGTCTTAGGTGAAGGGTTGAACTCCTGCCTCCTCTTTCTCTGCCCAGCCATCTCACTTCCTTCTTCAGCTTTCGTAGTGCTAAGATTAAAGATGTGTGCCACCGCTGCCTAGTTCTATACATACTTTATGTTCAATGTAAGCCAGTTATAAAATGGTCTTAATAAATGCTTATGCAACATAAATGCATAAATAATGTAAGTTGATGTGGTACTTTTCAACTTTAAAATTTGATTTATTAGGGAGTCATACTTTTTAAATGTATTAAAATTTGTTTTAGATTGCTTTCTCTTTAACGTGTTTTAGTATTTTATCTACATGTATGTATATGCACTGTGTATATGCCTGTGCTTGCAGAGAATAGAAGAGGCATTAGATCCCCTGGAACTGGAGTCCAGATGGTTGTAAACAGCAATATGGGCTCAGCATGTCTCTGTTCCCTAGTATATTTATTTTTATGAGATTATTCTGCAATTATATTTTGGTCTTAGATTCTCTGAATAAAATCTCATGGTTGCTGTGTGATGAAATAGAACTTAATAGTAGGGCTTTATATTTAGGTTTTAAGGAACCCCATCCTTTATAAAGAAGAGATTTACATATTTGTCACACCACAGAAACTGATAAATTACTGAGGGACAATTTTCTTCTATAATTTGGATGTAAATCTCTTTCTTGTAATTACAATTTAAAAGGTGAGATATCAACCCTAGACGAAGAACTACAGGAGATTAAGGACTTCTGAAAATGGAAGAAATAGTCTTCCCTAGGGAAGAACAAACCATTCAGTTACTCAATACCAAATATCCCTGAAAGCTTATACACAAGTAGCATTATACAGACTGAGCAGGTTGTAGTTATGTGTTCAGTAATATATTACAAGTATATGTAATAACAATATATAAAAGACCATGAATTTGAAAGAGAGCCTAGGAAGATTTAGAGAGAGGAAAGAGAATGTGATGTGATTATTGTTAGTTTTTTGCACGTGTCACGTGAATGGAATCTCAACACCAGAAGTACCACAGGAGAGTTTATTACAGCAGGGAACAGAGATAGGGACAGAAGGCAGCAGAGAGAGAAGGGGAAAGGGAAGAAGGGGCAGGCACTCCTGTGAGCCCTTTCTTTAAAGGGGTGGGCGGGCCCATGTTTGCATCGCCACACCCAGGGGGATGATTGACAGTTACATTCCAGGTGAGTGCAAGCTTTGGTAATCCTTACATTCCACCCTTTGATCATATATATAAAAACCGGGTTTATGGTGGGGGGCGGAAATAGGTCGTCGAGGTCGTCTTTGTTACTTCCTGCTGACACAAGGGCGGAGAGGTTTTTAGCTCATCTTGCTGGCAGAATGAAGGATTTGGATCGTAGGGCCATGGAAGTTTTTTCCTGGAGCTCAGAAAAAAATATGGGTTAGTGATAGAGCTTTCATCGCTCCAACCATTCCTCTGCTCCTTTTACTGTCCAATCAGCCTGTAAGTTCTACCTTCCTGACAATATGCTTCCTCCCCTCACTCCAAAGTAGACGGGACCATATAGAGTAATTTTGAAAACTCCTTCCCACATTGGATTCATTTGTCTAATTTTAAATCTTTTATTCCCCCCTCCTCAAAATAGCCAGATAGACCCAAAATCTTAAAAACCAGCTCCAAGCTTCCTTTGCAGAGCAGAAGCCAAGATGGTAAACAAAGGGCCCCAGGCAGTCTGCTTGGAATCCAAGGTAAACAAAGGATTGGTCAGCTCTGCAGTTGAAGCAGCCACTCCCTGAGGATGCCTTGCAGGTAAAACAAAGACCATTCCCCACCCCCTGCAGGAGTCCAGGTAGGCAAAATACAGGACACTTTAATCCTTTCCCTTTACCAGACCTAGCAAGGATCCACAGACTTTAATATGCAGGCAACAGACAATAGAATCCCTTAGCAGAAGACAGGAACCATTCACCCAATGCAGCTAACTCAAGGTTTACTCCCAAGTTTCTTTCTTCCCTTCTTTCCCTTAGCCTGTCACCCCCAAAGCTCTATCACTGCAGACAATAGAATCCCTTAGCAAAAGATAAGAACCATTCACACACCCAGCTAACTCAAGGTTTACTTCCAAACTCCTTTCCTCTTAGTCACTCCCAAAGCTCTATCACTAACCCATATTTTTTTCCAGAGCTCCAGGAAACAAACTTCCATGGCCCTAAGATCCAAATCCTTCATTCTGCCAGCAAGATGAGCTAAAAACCTCTCCATCCTTGTGTCAGCAGGAAGTAACAAAGACAACCATGATGACCTATTTCTGCCCCCCCTCCATAAACCCGGTTTTTATATATATGATCAAAGGGTGGAATGTAAGGATTTCCAAAGCTTGCATTCACCTGGAATGTAACTGTCAATCATCCCCCTGGGTGTGGCGATGCAAACATGGGCCCGCCCACCCCTTTAAAGAAAGGGCTCACAGGAGTGCCTGCCCCTTCTTCCCTTTCCCCTTCTCTCTATGCCCCCTTCTGCCCCTATCTCTGCTCCCTGCTGTAATAAACTCTCGTGTGGTACTTCTGGTGTTGAGATTCCATTCACGCGACACGTGCAAAAAACTAACAATTATAATCTCAAAAATGATTTTAAAATGCTTTTTTTCTTTTAAACCAGTGATAAAAAGCTTAGTCAGATCTAAAGACGACATGAATCCCCCTACAATTATACTAGATTTTTTTCTTCACCTAAAAAAAATGAATTTTCTTATTTTACATGTTGTTCCTAAGCTTTCTCAACTCTTGGTTCTAAGAAGTCGAATAAAAGTAAACTATTATGTGAGTAAATAACTTACAGAAAAGGGTAAACAATTTTGTAGAATATTTTAAAATTTATACAAGCATGTGTATGCTGGGTAGAATAAATATAGTAATGTTTATTTCTGTACCTGTATGGCTCTCCTTCTTCAGACTTCCTGTGTTTTACCTACATGTTACTAGAGAATATTTCTATAAGTTTTTACCCCATAAGAGCAAAGTACACGGCTTAGGCAAAAGGAAACAGAGAGATTGTACTTACTACAAGCCATTGGCTTTTTACAGGTGAATTCTGGGGCAATACTGATGTTATATAGCTAATTTCTATTAAAGGGCCTTTCCGCTCCATGTAGTTAAAACACAATTGCAGAGAAATATCAGAACAGACTCAGTTAAAACAAGTTTTCCACAGAGACAATGGTGTTTTGAATAATGCACACTTAAGTAAGTTGTGTTGAGGTCTGATTGCAATCCTCTGAACAACTTTGATCCTTTAGAAAGAAAATGTCTCTTTTGTGTTACACCTTGAGCATTCACCAAGCTAACTTCTGTGGTCTTTTTAATAGGATTACATTGAAAGATTTGGATTGTCATAGATACTGAATTGTAGAATTTGAGACTGTGAAGGAGCCTAAGATTATGTTGCTTACAGCAGTCTATCTTCACTTAAGGAGAGCATTTGACTATACTTTGAATATATTTTTTTCCGGTGAATAACATGGCTTCATAGGCAGTAGTGATACTTATAAGAAATAAAACCATAACTTGGGAGTAATTGAACAGGTATAAATAGAATTTGTTGATAGATTTTTGTTGTTTTGCACGTCTGATGATCAATGACCATTTTTTTTTTTGGATTGGAGCATTTTATCTATCATCTGGTGGAAGATTTGAAGGGAAAATGTGTATGGTTGAAGTTGTATTTGCTAGTTACTGTGAATATTGAGAGCCTGTCTGCAATCTGATCTCTTTCTCAGTTCTATTTTACTTGTTTGTCCAGTAAATGGATTTGGCTAAGCATAAGTTTAAAACTAAACCTTACATGTGAGCTAAATATAAACAAAAGTATCCATATATCACATATAGACAGGGATTTTATGAACATTCATTGAAGTTATTGTTAATATCACCTATCTAATCACGTGTGGTATTGACTGTACTTATATGTTACACAGAACTTTTAGATATATGATAGCTACCAAAGACAATGACATGTGTATAAAGCATTTCACGAGGATATAGAAAGGTTAGTGATATTTTGTTAATTGATGTCGAACATGCCATTTGACTGTTATGATCTATTTCTTTTATGTGATGAACTTGTAAGTAGCATTTAAAGTGTTTCTGAATTTGGATAAACATTTTAAGTATAAAATTTTTAAAAAGTGAAATGTATATAGCCAATTGACAAATAATAAAAGGCATACTTTTAACTTTGTCTTTGGCAACTCAGGTATTTTCATAGCACTTTAGAACTGGAACCAGCCATTAGACAACAGTTGCATTCAATATAGCTGTCAGAGTTAGAGCTACTTATTATTGTCTGATGTATTTATGGAAAAGTATACTTACCACTTTATTTCCAGTTTAAATATTATAGTTGTGTTTCAGTATAATTTTTTATAACTTTGTATTGATATTCTGAGAAGATTCCCATGAATTGTGCTGCAAGAATGGCCCATAGTCAGCTATGGTCTGATGTGATGTAGATTGGCACAGATGGACTTTTGATTTTGAAGTTTAAAGTATGCTTTTGGAGTGAGGCTGTGGCTCAGTGACTTAAATGTTTCCCACCCAGGTGTAAGGACCGGAGTTCAGATCCCCAGAACCCACCAACAATGGAGGAGTGTTCCCCTTGCTCCACATCCTCTCCAGCATAGGCTGTAGGCATTCATAATGGAAGTTTATGATGCATTTAAAATTTCATTAAAAGTGAAAATGCCAGTATTGTTATAATTTGTTAGAATTTGAGGGTTGATCTTAAGACTGTGGTAAGAAGAAAACAGACCAGTACTTATTGGGGAAGGTTATTTATTTGCCATTAACTATGCATTTTTCTAGCTTCCTAAGGCACTTTTTGTGTGTTTTATTTTGCTTTAAGACACCTGATGTTGTCCATCCAAAAGAAGCACCTCCCTCATCTACTGTTAGCAGTATTCGGCCTGCTAGAGTTGTATCTTCAACTTCTGAGGAAGAAGAAGCATTTACTGAGAAATTTCTTAAAATTAATTGCAAATATATCACCAATGGCAAGGTAATGAGCAATAGCTTAGTTTTTACTAAACTATGGAAGCTTGATATATATGTTTTAAGTCAATAATGTCAGTCATTCATGAGTATTTAAACAATTTTTAGTAACTTTATGTTTGAGTTAAAATGGGCCTTGCCCATGCCCATGTCTGATGATCTGTAGCAATTATTAAAGGTAATGAGATATACATAAATTCAGTACAACAAAGAATATGTAGTGGTTTTTGCTAGGATATTAAACACATCTTCAAAACAGCAGCATTCATTATAGTGAGAGTTCTAGCTTTCACAAATTTAGTATAACAAAGAAATTGAAGGATATGTCTTTATTGAATATATACTACACAGTATAAAGTATTTAAATGTGTTAATTTAATCTATTAAAATAGGAATAAACATTCCTACTTACCTTTTGAAGTGCTTTGGTATGTTTCCAAATACTTGGAGGTATTGAAGGTAACTTTCAGTTAACTAATTTCTGATTTGATCCCATGTGGTCAGAGAACATTCCTGAACCAGAATGTCTTGACAAATCTTGCATGTATGCTTTAAATACACATATATTTTGTTTTTACTAAGTGGAATATTTTGCAGTAACAATGAAATCAAGTTGGGTGATGCTAGTATTCTTCTGTACCTTTATTGATTTCTTTTCTGTAAATTAATGACAAGGATGCGGAGCTGTCTCGTTACAAATGCTAGTTTTATGCTTTCAGTGCTATTTGTTTATAAGTCATGAATTTCCATTGTGCTATTAGAAACATAGGCATGTTAGTATTCTTACATTGTTCTGATGAATTGACTCATCATGAAAAGCCTACATTGACCTCAGGGATCTGTGCCTGGCGTGAAGTCTGCTGTAGTGGATACCCCTATAGCCATTTCCACTTTCTCTTGGGAAGTACTAGCATGGTTTATAAACCCTTTCCTGAACTTTCAGGCTGTCTTTGTAAGGTGTGTTTCTTGAGAAGGGTATACAATTTTAGATTTTTGTCAGATGAGTTTGAAATGCTCATTTCTAGAAATTTTTGTAAACTTGACCTTGAGGAAAGAAATTTGAATGATTCACTTGTGCATCCCTTTAGCCTCTAAGGGTAGATTCCTAGGAAGTTAAAGCAGATTGATTAATTCAGTGAGTAAGGTGTCACCTAGTTTGACACAGAGAGTAGATGCGACTTTGAAAACTTTCAGCAGTGATAGTGTATAGAGAAAACACTGTCATTATACTGAACCTTTGGTTTGCTCGTAGCTAGTTAGCAGTATTTCCTCCTGAGAGTAGTCTACAGTATAACATTTGATATGCTGATGTTATGAACCAAATCTGCTATGGGCTGGGATTGTAACTCAGTGGTAGAATATTTGCCTTCAGTTCATGATGCTATGGGTTTAATCCTCAGTATTTCCAAAAGCAGGAAACTAAATAATCAGTTAAAATTCATATATAGATAAAACTAATAAAATTTCTTTCAAAGATCGTGAAATGTGCTTCCTTAAGTTTAGACCATTACTCGGTTCCATTTTTCAAAATCTTTGGCTTACAGACATTGAAGCAGTAAAAGGAACAAAGGCTAGAAACCTTTAAGGTTTTGTTGTAGTGCATGTGCTCTAGTCTTGCTATATACTGTTGTGCTATCCCACTATGTAAGTGCCCTCTGTAATACTTTACTGGATCTCAATGGCTTGTGTTCATATGTGCTTTTGCAATTTACATTGCTGTAAGTGGGTCTTACGAAAATACTGCTTAAAGGCTAGATACATTTTAGAAGTATTCATTGTCTGAACTGTTGCCAACTAGAGGCCAAGTAGATAAAAGGCCCTTGAAAGCAAAATACTAACTTCTATAAATTGTCCTTTGACTTCTTTATTCTGGCACATATGTCCACACAAAGCATGTGCACGTAAGCACGTCACACAATAAATAAAGAAATGCTAGTTGAACTGTTGTAGAATCATTTCTCCCAACAAAATGTGCCCAAAGATACTTCTTATTTTAATATACATAATATACCTGTAACACCTGGTATCATCACTTCTCACATTCTTGGGTAACTGTATTCATCTGGAGATCTTTAAAACATCACCAAGTGATGTAAAAGGTGGTGTCTGCCATGACTGTACACATCAAGTCCATGAATTTGGACTTGAAAGAATGGTGTGATAATGAATTAAACAGGATGCCTGATTTTCTCTTTTCCTGACACTTCAGGAAAAAGCAAGATGACTTTAAATAACCATTTGATTTTCAGAAATTTGTAAGACTTCTTATGCTTGCAAAATATCTTGAAACAAGAGTTTTAAAACTGAGAGTGAGATGTTTCACACTTGATTTGGAATGCATATATTATATTTTGTGACTCGGATACTAAGGAGGGAGTGTGGTGAAAGAACACACTACCCACACTATGCATCCTCTTTGGTTCTTTTGTTTTGTTCTTTGCACGTATTGCCCTTCCATCTCAGCCTTTGTTTTCATACCTGTGAAATGGAACTTGTGCCTGTTTCAGAGTTATGTGAGCATCAAGTTAACATTGTACAGACAGTATGCGATACATGAAGCAGTAAATACTAACTCATACTAATGCTATAAACTATAAACTGTCTTTTATATAAACTCATTTAAAATTCAGTCTTAATGGTGAATGAAAAAATATGAATTTTATCTAGTTATCGACTTTATAGATGAAGAAATGTGCCCTAAAACTTTGCATACTGAAGATCTTATAGCTGATGAATAACAAATTCAAGGAAAATAAGTTAATTTTTTTCAAACAGTATTTTTATGAAATTACTCTTTTATCACTGGCAATGAGTTATTAATGCACAATTTGAAAAAGCATGCACTGTGTTCACTAGGCATACTGAGAGAAGAGCACAGGAGGTACATATACCTGCAAAACTTGACTTTTTGAAGTACAAGTTTGACAGTCCCTTTTTGTGCTTTGTAATTTATCCATTACTTTACTTTGTAAAATTTAATTTAGATAGAACATATTATTTGCATTTTAACTCTAAGGAAGAAAATGGATTTTCCTAGGAAAGGTTGCTTTATGAGAGTGCCATAGTGCATGATTATAATATGTATAAAGTGTACGGCCAGAAGTCAGAGAATAAATAGTAAAGGTATTACCTAAAGTCTCTTTTGAAATTGTGAACATGGAAGATTGAAGGATTCTTTCCTTTTCCTTAGGGCACTGTCAGTGGTGTGCTGCTAGTCACACCAAATAATATCATGTTCGATCCACATAAAACAGACCCCTTGGTACAGGAGAATGGCTGTGAGGAGTACGGCATCATGTGTCCAATGGAAGAGGTGATGTCAGCTGCCATGTACAAAGAAATTCTGGATAGCAAAATAAAGGAATCCTTGCCTGCGTAAGTGTGCTAGTGTGCTATTCACTACGGCTTTTCTTCTCCCCTTCCTTCCCCCTTTTTCTCTTCTCCTCTTCCTTTCCTTTCTGTCTTTTTAAAGCATCTAGATAGTTGACCCTTCTCTAATATCTTTATTTTATTACTTTTATTATAGCTGCTTTTCAATTTGTCAGTAATGAAGCAAAAGTTTAAGCACGATTGAATCATC
Source organism: Sigmodon hispidus (assembly GCA_004025045.1). Classification (NCBI taxonomy): domain Eukaryota; kingdom Metazoa; phylum Chordata; class Mammalia; order Rodentia; family Cricetidae; genus Sigmodon; species Sigmodon hispidus. Next base: position 104,778 of record PVIH01001021.1, read on the forward strand.
AATTATTAGTGTGCCTGGTATATAGCTAGTGATTTTATTATATTTATACTTATTTGGTCAAAGAGCCACATATTTGACAAGTAGCCTGTAGTACTCATGTAACTCAGTGCTTGTCAGCGTCAGCCATTTGTTATTTAGACACAAAATCAAAAATTTTAACTTTGTATTGTTTTCAAAGGTAGTGGCTGTCAGTTTTCCATGAATGTACTTAAAGATTAGCATGTGGGTTTGGAGTGTTGCATGGGTAAGGACCTGGCACTGTAAGAGCCAGAACAGCTTTACATTTACAGTTGTACTTTTGGGTACAGAAAGTATAACACAGCAAAGAAAAAACCTACAGGTTGTACTAATGAAGAGCTGACCTTGGAATATGCTGATCTGGGAGTTTGTGTGATATAGTAGCATAGGTTTGAGACTACAATTGTAGGTAATGCCTTTAAAAGCAATATATATGATGAAATAGCCAGCAGAAATTTAAAATACTGAGAAAGAAAAGGAGATCTATAAGAAAAGTAGAAAGTAAAAGGAATGACTTGAAATAGAAAAGAACTTCTTCCCACTTCTTATATGATTGGCAACCACTTAAAAATGACTTCACCTTAACTGATAACACATGGTTTACAGTTTTATGGCAGTTTAAAAATTAGATCTCAGGCAAAAAAAAAAGTTGCAAAGGAAAAGAGACCAAATTTTTTTTCTGTCAGGTTGTATGTAAGTTGTTGGGATGCCTGTGATAAGGTAAACCTTTCTCAGAAAAGGGTCATCCCTTTAGTAACAGATACTGTTTTGACTTGGGAAAATAATCTTTAGAAATATAAATAATTTTTAGAAAAATTATTCTAAACAATTTGCTGTCAATCAAAGCCAATTTCAGGAAAATGAATCAAACAAAGAAACCACCAAACAAACCACAAATGGCTGAGGTAGTGTAGAGGTGACTCAAATGGAAGGATTAGCTCCAGGGGAAGAGGAACCTGCTCAGTCATGCCACCTTGTCCTGATGATGCCTCAGAATTGCCCTCTGTGTGGGCTGTGGCTGTCCTGAAAGGAAGATCAGTACTCCTTGTCTTTCATAGGACCATTTCATAACTCAACATATTCCCTGGGAAGACCGTGACCTGGGTTCCAAGCATTTTATATATCTCCAGAAGGAAACACCCTGAAGTCTTGGTTTATATGTTAATTGAAATCAACATTTAGCTTCACACAAGATAAATGCAGCAAATGGTTTTGCAGGGTAATAATACTTGTTTTCAAAAGTAAAGTAAATGTTAGTTGGTTTCTCTCTTTAGTGTTTAAGGAATTGATTTCTGAGGTGTGTTAGTGCCATTGTCATTACTTCATAGCTATTCAGAATACTAATCTTAGGCTAGCAAACTTACCTAAATATATATCCTTTTTAAAACTCTATTAACAGATAGTCTTTTGATTATGTTAAGTGTGTAGAAAAGCTCTCCCAAAACTTGTGTCCACTTCCTTGATCCTTTGGGTGCAGTTTAAGCAGATAATGACCAGGTGGCTCCATTTTCCATTCATTATTGCCAGTTAGATGCCTGTATTTCGTAAAGGATGATTCCAGTAGTGAGGCACAAGACTCTTGAACTAAATGTTTAAAATAACTATATTACACATCTCACTTAGAATTATGTGTTTTGTTACAAAAACTTGAAAATCACAAGAAAGCTAAATAAGAGACTTCATCAGCTTTAATATCCACAGAAAGGCTGCTTATTCAGTGTTGATTTATTTTCTAGTCTATTTTGCATATTTTTGTTCTCTATCCATATATGTAAATATATTGATGTTTTGACAATGAAGTTTAAAATAATTTGCATGTATCATAAAGCAATTTTCAACATCAGTGTAAATAAGTCAGTATTTATTTAATGATGGTTATTTTAGAACTGACTTTATGAACATTGGTATTTACCTAAACAAACACTAGTGAAGTTGGAAATGAGACCTTTTGTAAGATAGTCATTATCTAACTTTAACTGTTCTTTATCTAACTTCCTAGTTCCTTAACTGAACACATTCTCTTAGAACTGTTTTGGGTTGTTAGCTTAAAATTTCCTTTGAATGTTTGGCCTCTGCTTGCTTTAACCCTTTGCATGATAGCTGTGTATTTTTGTTTAATCTCTCTGCATATAAGTAAGCACTGCTTTTTTAAGTGATACATTGAAATCTTCTGTTTTCTATAGTCTACCAATGAAAGTTTCAGTTCAGTATTATAATTTCATCAAGAATTTATGTTATCAAAGTTTGTTGTAGATTACTTACAAAAACATCTTACATTGATGTTTCCCAAGTAATAAACAGTTGGTGAAAAATCTTGATATAATTACGTGGTATACATGAAAAACATGGTATTTCTGTTTTCTATTGAGAGCTATACTTTGCCTGTTTTGAAAAGCCTCTTCTCTGATATTCTGTTACTCAGTTATGGAAGGTAAGTTACAGTTTTTAATGTCTAGTAATTTTTAATTCTATTTAATAACAGAGAAATAGATCAGTTGTCAGGAAGGGACTTCTGCCATTCCAAGAAAACGACAGGAATCAATGCTGAGGACGTAGATTCGAGAACCCGCGATCCAGGTAATGATAGTGCCAGCACTGCTCCCAGGAGCACCGAGGAGTCTCTCTCTGAGGATGTCTTTACTGAGTCAGAACTCTCTCCCATCCGTGAGGAGCTTCTCTCCTCAGAGCTGCGACAAGACAAATCATCTGACGCGTCATCAGAGTCTGTGCAAACTGTCAGTCAGATTGAAGTAGACTCTGGGTCGGCCAAGCCAGAGTCTACTAATACTCCTGACCACTTTAGCTCCAATACTGGACAGTCTTCAAAAGAAGAGGCTTTATCTCAGGGAACTGATTTAAGTAGTCTTGAAATAGTTCCTAAAGACGGAGATAAGGCCACAGAAAAGCTTGAAGATGCCTCCGTTCCTAAAGAACAAAGCACAGATGTAAAAGGTCATGATGAGCAGGATTCTTCCCATCATGAAAGTTCACTGCAGCCACAGGGAGGTGAAGGAGATGTTTCTTCTGGAGAAACAGTGGAACTTAAGGAAAAGCAAACTGTTCAGAAGGAGAAAGAAGGGAAAGAGGCAAAACGGGACTCAGAGACCGAAGTGGAGGAGCTGCGCACACTCTGGAAAACTCACTCCATGCAGCAAGCCAAGCAGCAAAGAGACAATATTCAACAGGTGTCACAGAGAGAAAGTAAACATAAAAGTGCATCTGCGGACGGACATGTGGATGGTAAGTGTTGGGCAAGTTGTGAAGACAAGTTGTTGTATTGTATGTTGATTTCTTCCTTCCCCCGACCAAAGGCTGCAGGATTAGATCAGTGTGGATGACAGTCAAATGATTCTTGGCTGATGTCACTCTGGGGACATGCCTGGGCAGTGCCTAGTCTCTGAGCATCTTTTTGGCCATGTTTAGGCACTTCTAACTCACTGCATTCTCTATAGAGTTTGTTTATGAAAGTGTACCCACACTGTGTAATAGTTTGCTTACTACATTTACTAAAAGTTTTGGTATGATTTTATCACTGCATATATAATATTTGAATTGTACTTTATAATTGCCAATGTTTTAATCCTGTAATTTTTTTAGAAAATACTGTCGGACATAAAAATCTACTTCTAGAATGCTTTTGTATACATAAAAATCCCACCCTTACCTTATTAGATAGAAGGAGGGAGAAGTTACCACTTCCTCTCTTAGCATGCTTTTTGCTAACATCAGAATTACCATAGTAGTTTCTGTTGCTAATGTATTGTGTGTTTGTTTAATACATTAGGAGTTAAGTACCTATGGCTCAAATAACCTAATAACATTTTCTCAATTCTATTGAAGAGTTTCTTATATTAACTTAATTTATATATGAGCTTTTTACTATTTTTATTTTAAGTTTTTATTTTACTGAAATACACAAGTTAAATTTACTATTTTGGCATTTTTGTTATGAAATGGACATATCATACAGTTTACCATTTTAACCATTTGAAATCTACAATTTGTTGTCATCAAACATCAGTATATTCATATTGTTGGATACTTATCACTTGCCTTGATCTTGAGAACTTTTAACATCTTCTCAAAGCAAGACTGTAGTTAACTAAGCAATTAACTATCACTCCCCACTTAACCCTGGTCATCACCAATATATATTCTGTGTTTCCCCTTACTCCAGGCCCTTCATATAAGTGAAGTCATACACAGTTTCTCTGTTATATATTTCATTTAGTATCATGCTTTCACTGTTTATCTGTGTTATAGAATTTATTTTTGAAATTATAGTATAATTACATCATTTCTTCCTTCACTTTATTCCTCCACACCTTTGTTTCTACTCCTTGCCATCTTTTATTAATTGTATGCAGACTGAGCAGGTTAAATTTATATGCTTAGAATACACACAAACATCTGTGTATGTAACAAAAAATTTGTTTTTCTTTAAGACATTTTAGTGTAAATATGTATTTATTTAAGACATTTTAGTGTATATATGTGTCAGCAGTACCAGAGTATTTTGGTTGATGCAAATAAAATTCAGTCATATATAGTATTGTAAATCATTCTTCAGGGAACAAATTCTGTACAAAAAAGAGTCCTTCCTTTCTGTTTTTTTGGGGGGTTGGGTTGGGGGAATAATTTTCATATACCAAAAGAAGAATTTCCAGATCACATCCTAAGTGTTTTCTTTTCGGAGAATCCACTTGTTTTCTACAGTTGCTGTGTATCATTTTCATCTCTTTAGCAGTTCATCTGACATGCTACACATACTGGTAATTGCCTGTAATTCCAGCACCTTGTAGACAGAAGCAGAGGACTCTCTTAGTGCTGAGATCAACTTTGTCTACATAGCAAGAGTCTGTTTCAGAAGGCCTAAGAAATATTAATGTTGTTTTAAGACAAGGTCTCTTCTGTTGCAGGCAGGCAGGCAGGCAGGCCAGCCTTGGTCCTCTTTCTGCCTTGCAAACACATGTGATGTAACACTCACATTTTAGTTTTCAAAGTAATAAATTATCTTTTTATCATCCAATTGACATACTTTAAAAACCTAAGATTATACTCATTAGTTATTAAAGACTGCATTTACTCAAAGAGATTTCTGTAAGGATGAGCTGTATTTTTCTTTATTCAAAATACAATGGACACTCATTAGGAACATTGTCAAATACAGGAAATTATAACACAATTTATAAAATTGTCTGGAATTTATTACCCATGATGATCAACTAGTATTAACATTCTTAAAGATCTTTGGAAGGCATTTTAGTTTTGACTGATTATTGCATCTGTCTGTCCATACAGATTTTAATGTATACTCGGAATTGTACTAATGTGCTACTTCCTGCTTCTTTTCTCTTAACATTTGTGTGGCATACTTTTTTGTGTTTTCATTAAAGTTCAGAATGTGGTTTTATTAGTCTTAAAATTTATCCAACTATTTGTTTTTAGTAATTCATATTATTAAGACAGTCCCTTTGGTATAAGTCATATTGGCATAAAGATCTTTATATGTTATTTGGCTTATATATTTTTTGAAATTTTGAAAAAGGTTAAAAAGTAATTTCTATTGAATTAAATGGTGTGATGGGCTATTTTATAGGCTATAAGAATTAATATATGATAGATTATTACAGTGAGATATCAAAAGGAGAAAATTAGTAGGTACTTTTAGATTGCTTTCTCTGGGTTATACTATTGGTACTAATGAAAACTATTAGTTTTAAAATACCAGTTTTTAATAGTGATAGTGTATAATGTAGAGAAATTAAAGCTTTTGGAATTTATTATATCAAGATGGAAGCATTGTAATAACTGTAGTATTCAATAATGTGAAAAACAAGAATGGCAAGCATTCCTCCTGCTAACCAGTGACTAACACTGGAGCATATAAGTTATGTTCTTCGTACAGTACTGCATATTTTGGGGGATATCTCTATAGGTGCACTTTGCTCCAAGGGGTATTGCTGAGGCAAGTAAATTAAAATTCATGTTCTTGGACTTAATCATACTTTCAGAGTTCAGATAATTTATATCTCTGGTTGGAGGTAATTTAGACATAGTTAACTGTTCTAATTGCTTTGCAGCTAGTAGTATATTTTTGATTTCTCACACCTTTGTGTGTATGTAAAGAGTAGAGATTTCATTATTTTCTTTATTTGAATAGCCATATTAAAATAACCATTTAGAAATTTTATATACTTACTTAGATGTGATTTTTAAAATATTAACAAAGAATCTGCAGAACATTTTACATGTATATACAGTTCAGCATAGCAGTTATTAAAAACCTGTTGAATATTATTAGCTTTTACAAAATTTTAGTTCACTAACTTGATTCTTTCATTGAATCTTGCTGCTCCAGTAACTATATCTTCCATGCAAAAAAAAAGAAAAAAAAAAGTACAAGTTAGTTAAATGAATACACTTGAGAACCAGTAAAATGTAGTATTCTGTAATTAGGAACTAGAATGTCAACTTACTTCATCTGAGTCACTTTGATGTACGCCATGACTGAATGGATGATGTTTGCATATCACATCTAGGCTCTTCACTTTTAAAGGATAAGAGGAGGCATCGGTTACACAAATTCTTATGTCTCCGAGTTGGAAAACCGATGAGGAAGACATTTGTATCCCAAGCCAGTGCTACCATGCAACAGTATGCACAGAGAGATAAGAAACATGAATATTGGTTTGCAGTGCCACAAGAAAGGTAAAATCAAAACTTCAAAACTGCTGTTTTCCTTACAAGGTTCTTTTACAGATCCCAACACCACAAGCAAAATACCTTAAAGCCTACATCTCTTATTAAAAGTAAGTAGGTCTGTTGACATTAATTTTAGCACTAGAAAGTCTGAGGCAGGAGCTATAAGTTCAAGGACAGTTTGACTACATAGTTCATGGCCATCCTGTGCTATACATACAGCAAGACTAAAATAAATAAGTTAGCATATGCTAGTTTTATTCTATTGAAATCAGCTTCTAATACTTTTTAGTTTATGCCTTTAAAATTTTTATATTTGCCAGTCAGTGGTGATGCATGCCTTTAATCCCAGCACTTGAGTGGCAGAACAGGTGGATCTCTGAGTTTGAGGCCAGCCTAGTTCACAGTGAGTTCCAGTATACCTACAGCTATGACATAGAAAAACCCTATCTTAAAAAACAAAAAAAAAATATATTTATAGTTTATTACAAAACATTGGAACATGAATGATATTTTAGTAGTAAAGTACTTTTATCTTAGACTGTAAAGATTCATCAATGTATTAATAAAGCCTTCTTGAAGGAAAATAATGACATATAGTTCTTTGTTTGACGTATCTTTAAATTTGTATTTTCTATTACATTTTCTTACAGATCTTTTAGTGTGTTTTTATTCTTTATTAACATTTTTGCAACAAATTACATATACTTAATACTTCTCTATACTGAAATCTTTTTTACTTAGTAGGACTGTGTACAAAATACTAAAGGACTTTTCTGTAGTGGAATGCTAACAACCTAGCGTCTTTCAGTTTTATGCATGCCAGTAGAAAACAAGAGTAGTGTTCTCAGTGAAAGGGTGGGTTAGATTTCAGGATGGCTTAACCTTTCCCATTTTTGTTTTTCTTTAATTGATGAGCTTAGTTTATTTAAAAATTAATAATGTTCTTATTATAATATCACTCAGTTCTTTAAGTATGTTTGTGTATGTTTGTGTCTTTCAAAAATTACCTAATCTTTTATCATAGTAATTAGTAATTATCAGTGAACTACTCATTGAAAACTTATTCAGTTCTGTGTTTTTCAGTGAATCAGACATGACTGGATATACAAAAGACTTTTTATAGAATTATTCCTAGCACCATCACCAGCCTTGATCAGTCTGAGAGTGTTTATACATTATGAATTTCCTTCTAAACAACTGAATGTATTAGAGTATTCTCTTATTTTTTAAAATGGGAAAAAAAAGTACTTAGCTGGATGCAAAGACAGGTTATCTGTAATACATCCTGGCCCTACAACTGCAGAGAGAGCTAGCTAATCAAGTGATAGAGAGTGGTAGATGTTGGAGAAGTAGTGTTATGCTGGAATCCTGCATAGTCTGCTTGCGTACTATTACTTTCAAGAATCTAATGATTTAAAATTCTTCCCTCTGCACTAACAGATACAACACATAATATGTGTTTGTTTCTTCTTTAAAAATGAGAGTTTAGTAATTAAAATATTTTGATTTGCACAATTCAGTACTTGAAAGAAACAGATCCAATCAAATAATCACTTTAGTGATACTAAAGTGACTTTTATGAAAAAGTGTAATTATTTAGTTAAATCTAACATAGAAATTTAGTTGTTGTCATTATTCTTGGTTATTTATTAATTTTTAGATGAAATTTTGTTTTTAATGTTCTTAGTTCCAGACCTAACTGTTGGAACCTTAAACTGGGAAAAAGCTGCCAGCCTTCTTTGATTGAAACTAATACTGCCTCACAACCTTACTGTCCAAGTTAGAAATTTCATTGTAAATAATAATTAAGATTTACCTTGGCTTTTATTAATATTACTGAAAATGTGAACGTTATTATCATAGACAGAAAACTTTAGAGAATTGTTGATAGTGACTAATTATCTGGAATGTAAAACTTACCCTTTAAATATGTCAGGTGTCACATAGCATTTAGATCATGAGATGGATGCATGATTTCTAGAACCATTGCTGTTGGTTATTGAGAGTTTTATGACCCAATTGTTGATGCTAATTAAAGCCAATAAACAATAGATGTTTGCCCTTTAAACATGTTTATTGCATAGTGCCGCAACCAATACCAGAAAGGGGAAGCAGAATGTGATAGGTTAGATATCATCAACCTCTGAAGCAAGAATTGACTGTGCATAGCTGTCTCAGTTGGAATGCTGTGTGTTGATTTTTTTCCACCACTAGTATCTTTAGTAGGAAAGCATTACCCTGCAGTTAGTACAGTGAAAAGCCTTCAATAATGAGCCTTAGCACAGCAGTTTTTTAGAGCTTAACAAATGATAGCCAAATCAGTTTTTAAAGATAATGTCTTCTTGATAGTGGACTGTATTATTTAGTAAAGTCTAGTGTATTTTGAAAGTCTTTTAACTTGTATCAGAACATTTCACAAATATAGCCTTTTAGCTTTAGCTAATAGCAGATAATACTAGGCCTATTAATAACCATTTGCTCTAATAGGACAGAACACTTGTATGCCTTCTTCATTCAGTGGAGTCCAGAAATATATGCAGAAGACACTGGTGAATATTCCAGAGAGCCTGGATTTATAGTAGTCAAAAAGATTGAAGAGTCTGAAACAAGCGAAGACCCTACTGGTGCCGCAGCAGCCAGGGAGTGGGAGGTAAGAAGAGTGAGACTTCCGTCAGTGTCTTTGCTCTCTTTTTACTGTGTGTGGCTGTGTAGCCTTCTGGTACCCATAAACCACAGGGACTCATTGCAGGTTTTACTCAGAGTCCATGCACATCTGTGGGTATTGAATGAACCTGAGTGGTAACTTAATGCTCCTTATCACTCTGCTTTTACATTGAAATATTGAATCAATAACAATAAATTAATTTTTAATATATTTAGCATACTTATAGGAAGATAACATGGCAAAGATGGAAATGACATAAATTGCTACTATATAGTCATAAAAATTTATTGGACTTACTTCTATTTTTTTCTTCTACATGAAAGAACACTCATTCAGCACACTTAGAAAAATTAGCTGCCATTTTCAAGTTTCAAACCAAATAAGTGTTATCTTGACATGAATTTGATGATACTAATGGGAGGTCAGTAAGTTGGTACTAATTTTATAGATAAAAAAGGTTTTATATGCTGAAATTTAATGAGTTTGTAAACAATGTCCAAGTTAATATTGAGAAGCTGTTTTTAAAGCTCCCTATAAATAAAAAAAAAAATTAAGATTATCTCATTTTATATGCTTTGTCTTGGGATGTTTATAGGAAAGTAACATTTTTATTATTTTGGTATTTTTATCTTAATTAATCTCTTCTTGATGTTATTGGAAAACAGAGCAGATGCTAAAATGTGATGATAAATGGAGTCAAATTTTACTATCCATTTGATTAAAGTTCATGGTTATTTGTGTGGAATGTATTTACTGTGCATGCACTTAGCATGTATAATGACTAAGGTATACATGGTGTGCCTTGTTTAAGCTGTGGTCCTGATTTGTTTTGGTCTAGCATCATTGTGTGTTACATACATTATCTGATTTTATTAATATGATGAAGGTAAAGAAAAGTAACATTGTACACTTATTTCAGTATTTAAATAAAAAAGTATTAATCTTAATTCCAGATTTATTTATAACAGTTCCAAATTAGCTCCAAATGAGTTACTATCAGCAGAATAGATGGATAAATTTTCAGATATTTATAACATTTTAAGTAATAAACCAATAAAAAAAAAAAACCCCTAATGATATAAGCAACTACATGGATGAATCTTCTAGGTAATAGGGGGAATACAAGGGAAATGTCTGATTTCAAAATAGCAAAAGTAGCTGAGGTCCATATAGACTCCTGGTTCCTGGAAACTGAGGAGTAGCAAAGAGGCAGGAAGGAAATGTATGGAGAGTGCTGGGCAGACATTTCCACAGTCTGTCATGGAGTCACATGGTGACCGTGTATTCCAGCTGTGTTCTTAGTTTTAGAAGGTAAATTTGTCCAGGTTTCCAAAGGTATGTACTAGTTTTAAGACAGCAATAGTTAAAGTAGGTTACAGAGGAAATCCATTAGTAATAGATATTATGTAAACTGAGGATTTAATGGCAGCCAGGTCGTGATGTAGTTTGTAACTGGGGCAATAAAATGGTGGATGGTCAGGAAAGAATAGGGCACTTTTTCCCAGTTTTGATTGGATCACTTAAGTTTGGAAATATGAAACTGCTAACTTCTTTAAAATTTCTTTTAATGTGGTTGTATGTATTGTGTGCTTTTATGTATATGGATGTTTGCATATGTATAGACTACAGTATGTGAGTAAATGTGTATGTGCAGAAACTGAGGTTGATAGGAATTTTCTCGATTGCTTTTCTACTTTATTCAAGACAGCAGATCTCAGTGAAACCCAGAGTTCACAGATACTGCTTGTCTACACATCTAGCTTGCTAAGTGATCCCCATCTCAATTTTTGAAGCTGAAATTACAGACAGCCTCCACTGCCACCTGGTCCTTACATGGTTTCTGAGGTTCCAAGAAAGCTCCCAAATTATTATTATTTATTTACTTACTTATTTAATTTTTTTTCTCCCTGACAAGTTCTTTAACCTGGGACATCTACCTATCCCTACTGCTGACTATTTTGACTCAAAGGAATGGCTTTAGTTTCAGGGGGAAACATTGGGAATTATAATTTATACTTTAAAGATTTGTATACCTCCTCATTTACCCTAGGAAAATTTACCCAAAACACAACAAAAAGTGGTAGGAAAAGTTTAGTTTGTAAGCTTGATACACTTTCTGGAAAAAGTATTTATTAGTCTAGTGCAGTAGCTACTATGCCTTGTTTGTAGCTATGAAGGTCTTGAATGGGGAAGGCAACGAAGGAGAAGGAGTTTAAGACTGCAAAGCTGTGGGGCTGGAGAGATGGCTCAGAGGTTAAGAGCACTGACTGTTCTTCCGGAGGACCTGAGTTCAATTCCCAGCAACCACATGGTGGATCACAACCATCTATGATGATTGTATACTGTATACATAATAAATAAATCTTTAAAAAAAAAAAAGACTGCAAAGCTGGTACCTCACCCTTTTAGCAGATGCTTTTATACTGCTTGAACAACTTGTATTGGTGATTAGCCTTTTCAACTATGAATTTTATGAATTTTGAATATGAAATTATAAGCTAGAATGTAAAGTTTGCTGCCATTTGGTTTTCTTATTTTGCATCTTACAGTAGTCTTTTGTTTTAACACCAATGATAGAAAGTGCATGACTGAAAGAACAGTGCTTTCTATCTCGAGACAGTTCTGTTTGGAAGTGCTCTGTTACTTGGTTCTATCTGTTTGCCTTTATTCCTTATTCTAGGGACATCAATAGCAAAAAGCCAAGTTCTGGTTATATGACAATAATGTGGCCACACTGACCTGTCTTTACTTTATCTTCTCCCAGAACCAGATGATTTCCCTCAACTCACATGTTTTCTATTATAGAGTCTTGCAGACCCTGGGTCATCTTTGTCATTACTCTAAGATTTGTTAAACAGCATTGCTAAGATGTGCAGTTTGAATAGGAAAACATTAAAGACATATTTAAAAGAGTTTTGTCTACAAAATACAGAGATTCGATGACAGTCTTATGACTAAACAGAAAGGCAGGAAATTCAGAATAGAAGTCTGAGGACAGAAGGAAGAAAGTGCCATGTTAGAGATTTATGGGTGAGTTCCAGACAAGCTGGCCACTAGAATCTCTCTGGCACAGAGAGGGAGAAAGCTTAGCCATATTTCAACAGTGAGATCCCCTGACACCACAACAGAATGACTACTGTATTATGGGAAGGGACTGACGAAGTATCATCCATTCTATTTATTGAAGTCAGGAACATTGTAGGAGTTGGTTTTCTTCTTCCACTGTGTGGTCCTGGGAATTGGGCTGCAGGCACCTTTGCCAGCTGTCTGTCTTCCTAACTGGAGATTCATTTTTGAAATGATTGTCATTAGAAGAAAAGGCTGTGCTTTATTCTCAGCCTTTATCCCTTGCCAAAGCATTGGTAAATTGTTGTGACATTGAGTGTTTAATTTGTGGAGCCTGACTTTTTTTTCAGTGTTTGATATAACTCAGTTACTCTAAGTATAAATGTAATGTGCTCTTCCCTGCTTATGACATAACACTCAAAGAATTACTCAAAACATTTTATCATTTACTTTCTGGCTTAATTTTTCAAATTATTTGTAGGTTGGTTTTGATTATATCTTTTAGTGTTCTCTAGTTTGGTTATTATACATGTAAGTACTTAACCTAATAGTTTTCTACACCATTAAGCTCGATTATATCCTCACTGTTTTTTTCCCCTATTATGTGGATTTAGTTCTGCTTACACAGCTCTTATTAAGTAGCGTTACCACTAGTCATTCATTAGAGTTTCCATAGAAGAACACAGTGTAATACTGCTGCAGCTGCTGCGGTAAGAGCCATGCCAGAGGACTGCAGGTGCATATTTAACATGTTCTCTGCTAAACACCTGGGTAACAAATGGTCTTAGGTTTATTTTTCTAAATACATTTTATTATTATTACTAAGGACCTGTGTGATTGAAAATTAAAATTGAGTCAGTATATTAAAGTACAAGCAAAAATGTTTCCTAATCTCTTCTCAGCCTAGTTCAAAATGCACATTCAATTGAAACTATCAAAAAATAAAGGGACTCTTTATGTCCACAGTCGACATAGGAGACCACATTTCCCAGGTTTGGCTACGGAGTGGGCAGCAAACAGAATAGTCTGGGCTGGGCTTGTTGCTTTGGGATTTTTTTGTTTGTTTGTTTTGCATAGCACACTTCATTTTGAAGCACCTACTTTCATGTTTCAGAAAGACTGTCCAGGTGTTTTAAATGTTCCCTCAGATTCTTTACTATTGTTGATGGTTTTGTGTTGGGGAGTGGTGTTAAGGATATGGACTCTGACCACAGTGTATTTTATGATTCAGGAATGTGGTTAAAGGTAATGGAGAGGGGCATGGCTGGTATACGGGGGAAGAATATTAACTACAAGGTATGCTGTGTTTTATGGAGGCACAATATTATATGTATTGTTGAAAACTATGTTTTTGAGGAGATAGCATTGTGTATTATACATTGCAAGTTAATAGTAGAGCAAGTTTGCCTTAAAATGGAAGAAATATATGGATATTACCATTATAGCACAGATAAAACTGGACTCCAAATAATTTTAGTTTATATCTAAATTAAATGTAGTTATAATTTATACTTAATTTTTAAGCTTCAGTTTGTATTCCATATAGTACTAATTAATGAAGAATAGCTTATGAAGACAGTAAATAATAAGCATTTACTGAAAAGTAAATAATATGCTAGAAAATATTTTAAAATGAGATTCTTATCTAAATATTTTCATAAAATTAAATTCTTAAGATTATTAGCTATAAAGAACAACAGCCTAGCAAAAAAGAATTATGGAACTATATGAACAAACAGTAAAATGTTAATTGCAGTCACATGTGATTTGGGATGAATTCTGGAAATTGTACACAGTGCAATATGTGTAACTGTGACACTTGCAGTGTATCTGTTAGTGCCATGGAAATATGTGCTCTGTGTCTTTAAACTTTTGAGCTCTTTCTTTGCACATTTGGGTGCAGTGCAACCAAACTTAAGCATGGGAAACAGTCTCTTCCCTCCCCAGCTTTACAGTCTCCACTCAGGACTATCTGTTCAATGGATACTACTTAGTGATTAGCTCTCTGTCATGTCAATCAAATCTTGGTTGCTAGCGAACTGTTTTGTCACTGTAGCAGAGCTCTGGTGCTGGAAATTTATCTTTGACAGAGGAAGAATGCTTTTGAAAGCAGTTCTTCCGTGATCTGCTGAAGCTTAATGTGACCTGGGAAGGAAATGTCCCGTCTCTGGTATGGGAAAAAGGGGAGAAGACATCAGCCAGTTAATCATAAATATACTCTGGTAAATCTTGATCAATTATTGCAGTTTCTTTATCTGCCAGTCTTGGATTAGTGCCATTATGCAAAATTATCTGGTACTTGAATATCTAAGTAGACTATTTATAGAGTAAAAAAAAATGTATGGTTGCAGAAAATACTTTTAAGATATACTTAAGAATTCTAAGTATCCTTCAAAAGGGAAATATGTCAATAGAAATTTTCTTTGTAAAGATAGGGTTTTTTTATTCAATTCTGAAGAAATATAGTAAATTGCCTTAATGTTTTCATTTAAGCTTAATCTTGTAGGAAAGGATTCAGAATTGTTTTCCTTCTTTAGAAAAAGAAAAGAGAGTGAAAACTAAATTTTATTTTAATAGATTCTATTCTAACTTATTGGTAACTCTTGAGAATGCTAATTTCAGGGTTTTAATTTTCTGTTACATCAGCACTGAAGGGTTTGTGTACCTCAAAATACTAACTTTTAAATTTGTGATCAGATTTACCAGATTAACTACTTAGTTAAGCCTTTTTTAGCTTTAAACCAAGAGTAGTAAAGACATTTATAGTCTTTTATTTACAGTTTAAATAAATATCATTTTAAAAATAATTACAAATTTAGGCAAATCATAGATGTTTTGAACTTCATAGGTCATCATAATGCCACACATCACACACTTACTACACTCAATAAGTCCCGTCATGCTTATGAGAAGCTCTTTTATGATTTTTTTCCCAGGTGTTTTTTCTTGTTTCTTACTGGTCATCAGCTTTACCTGTGTATGTGTTATAGACAGACATGTAACATTTCAACTGATTTGCATCATAGCTTTGAAAGTGCAGTAGTGAGCTGAGGAAGCCCGAATGGAGTGTTCTGGGCTAAGGTGAAATTTGGTGGCACAGAATAAGCTTGCAGCTAGCAAGGCTTCCCTTAGGCAGTTTGTCTACTGGAGGTTTCTAGGTAGTAACTGTCCTGTGCTTAGTTCCCACTTTTCCTCTTGAGACAGTGGATCGGGGAGTGTGGGACTGGGGATGGGCTTAAGCAAAGTGGTTGAAATGGATGGACGAGAGGCCCTGTGCCAGCTTTCTGTATGCAGGCTCTTCTGTATTGAAACTGAAAGTGAAATATATTTCTTCTGCGAGAATAAACAGTGTTTCAGACTACAGGAAAGTTGGTGTTTCTTCTCTCTGAGCCACTGCTTTTTTAGCATGCTTCATATCTTTTACACATCTGATCTATAGAGACTTAAGTGGCAAAGTGTCTTACAGAGCTGCTAAGAATGTGGTCATATGTTTTCCATCAGCATTGACAGCATTCTAAATACTGATATATGTGCTGTCAAATTTGATCTGATAGTTAATCCATATGCTAATGAGAAATTTTTATTTAATAAATGTGATAATTTAACTCAAACTTATTAACAGGGCTGCCAAGATGGTTCAATAGGTAAAGATACTTGCTGCAAAACTAACAGTGTGAGTTCTGTTTCCAGGACCCATGCAGTGGAAGGAGAGGACTGGCTGCTGATGCTATCCTCTTACCTGCACATTGCACCCTGGCACATACAAACCCTCACATACACAAAGCTAAAAACCAAAAGATGCCTCAGACAGATGTAGGGAATGAAATTAACCCCTTGCAATTTAGCTTCCTTGACAATCATATTACCCAATTATGCTTGCTTTTGTTTTTATTTCTTTCATTTTTTTAGCCTTAAGGCTGCTTTTAAAATTCATGCTGACATCTTTTTTCAAATTTAATGTATTTTTTATTATATATTACATATCTTTTACATATAACAGAGCATATATTATTATTCTCACATTTTATCCTTGTTTTATTAGTACTCATACAGCACTAGGTTTCTGTTTATTAAATAAAAAGTGACCAGATTTTGTTTTGAGTGTCATCTGGGTACCTAAGCCAAATGTATTCTTCATCTGATTCAGTAGGCACAAGGCAGGACAAGAGTAGCTTCTGATTTCTTTTGTAACTTCTTTCTGAGGAAGTCTTTTTTTTTTTTTTTTTTTTTTAAGAAAGTGTCATTTTTTTATCCATGTATCCCCTTGTTCAAACTCCCTTCTACCTCCCACCCCTCCCAGTCACTCTCTCTTCTCCCCATCTCCTCATTTCCTCCCCAGCAAGGGCAGGCAGTCTCAGGGTCCCAATATGGCTTAGTTCAGCATCCACTCCAGGCAGATCCGCTTTCCTCATCCCAACATCAACACTGGGTCAGGTGTTCCTCTGGAGGGAACGGGCTCCAAGGTGCCAGTCCAAGGTGTTTCAGATCCCAAGCTGTTCAGTGGTTGTGGTTTGCAACTTGGGTGTGCTTTGCTCTTTTTGGTTTGTTTGTTTAGAGTCCACTAATGAGTGAGTACATCCCCTGATTATCCTTCTGGGTTTGTGATACCTCGCTTTGGAGGATATTCTCCAAATTCATCCATTTACCTGCAAATTTTAGAATATCGTTTTTTTCTTACTGCTGAGTAGTACTCCATTGTGTAGATGTACCACAGTTTGTTAATCCATTCTTCAGTTGGGGGGCATCTAGGCTGTTTCCAGGTTCTTACTATTTCAAATAATGCTGCTATGAACATAGTTGAACTAATGCTTTTGGGGTGCAAATGTTCGTGCTGACATCTTTAACTTCAATTTCCAGTCATTGATTTGCTCGTAGCTATTCATGTTTTGGGGATGCTTTTGCCAATTCTTACACTTTTGGTGTCTTTCAGTAAGCTGTAATTTGCTGGAAAGTATTTGTTAAAAATTTAGGCTTAGTACAATTCATCTTCAGCATTAAAGTCATGATTTACTGACATAATTTTATTATTTTTATTGACAATTTTTCACCATTTTGATTATTTTAGGTTGTCTGTATGTGGAAAAGACAGGTTGTCTTTATTTGGTATTTCGTATTTGACACCACAGTGAAAGATGCTGATGAGTTTCTCCTGTGTCCAAGAGTTAACTCACACACTACCACTCACTTCCAAAGCAGCAGCAACTTAGATGTGAATGTAATGACTACAGCTAGCTCTATCTTGAGTATTACTCTAAATACCCAACATATTTTAATCTCTAAAAGCTCCTTAACTATGACTCTATTGTGTCCCTTTCGCACATGAATGGGGACATGTTACTGCAATGGTTAAATTCAGAGTGAGGCCTTTACTCTATGTGTCCTGTCCATGTCCATAAAGTCTCTTCCTGCTCTCACACTCTTTAGAGTACAAAGAGAGGAAGGTGGCTTTTGAATATTATTTCCATTTAGAAGAGAAACAGGAAATAGATTGAGGATGCTCAACTTAACAGAGCTAGCTATAAGAAGCTGAGTGAAAATTAGAGCTGTGATCTCGAAGCCACTATTCTTTTGCCATGTCATGCTGCCTACTTGTAGTAATGAAGGGAACTGTTCCTAAAGCATCTTCTGCTCTGTGGATGCAAAACTTAATTGAAGGGACTTACCCATACTGGCATTGGACTTCTGCATTTTTGACTTAGAATTAGGTATATAAATTATAAGGCATAAGGATAAAATGATGATCTACTCAACATTAAAATTGTAGCGTCACTTTTACATTGTATTTGTTTATGTTAGCATTTCGGTCTCATGTTATCTTCTCCAAATTGAAAGCCACCACCCTGAGTATTTAGTTTATTATTCTGTTGCTTTTTAATTTTATTGAATACCATTTAATTTTATGTATTTTATGGGACAATTATAAATAAAATATAATACAATAAGATACACAAAGTCTAGTATATTAGAATTGGACAAAACAAACAAAAGAAAAAGAGCCCAAGAGAAGGCACAAGAAACAGAGACCTACATGTTGACACACTAAGTAATTCTATAAAAAGAAAAAACCCCACTAAATTGGAAGCTATAATACATCCACAGAGGATACTCTTTCTGCCTTCTCTTCCTCAGGATTTTCTGAGCCCTGAGTGGAGAGATTTGATGGAGACATCCCATTTAGGGCTAAATGTTCTAAGGTCTCTCACTCTGAGTAATTTCTGGCTGTGGGTCTCTGTATTTGTTCCCATCTGCTACAGAGAGAAACTACTATAGCAGAATGTCATTAAAAGTCATTTATTGCTCTTGTATTTGATTTTAGTCTATATGCCCAGGCTATCTAGTCTCATGTTCTTGTTCAGTGTTGAGGATGGGTTCCATCTGGTGGAGTGGTCCTAAATCAAATCACATATTGTTTGATTATTCCCACAAGTTTTCTGGCCACCATTGCCCTAGCATATCTTGCAGGCAGTGATTTTTGGTTTGCAGAAAAATTAAACAGGAAGCATAGTTATCATATACTCTTTCTTTACCCTCTGTATACAATTTTTTCTACTATTCACATGTCATTGGTGGGTACATGTGCTAAAAGTGAATGAACTAATATTGACATGTTAAGGTAACCCAAAGTGCATGAATATCATTAGAATTCATTTTTATACTGTGTATTGTATGGACATTTACAGGTGAGTAATTGTAGGAGCATAGCATACTTTCACTGCATTAGAAACTGCCAAGGAGATAAATACTCATTTTTTTATATCCTCTGTAGGCACACACTAGCCTTCTTACTATTTCTGTAAGTTTTTATTTTTCACAGTTGGAATCCCTAGCAATATGCATTTAAGACTTCTCTATAATACTCCATTGTATGGATGCACCAGTTCATATGTTCACTGACTGCCTTTGCTGTACTGTATGTTGTTAGCTTTTATCAAAAAAGCAATTGACATCCAGATTCTGTATAAACATGGCTTCAAGTCATGTAGGTAAACACCACGGAGCCCAAATGGTGGGTTATATGGTAAGAGTAACTAGAGTGGCTATACTTTTTGAATTGGTCCAATAGTAAGTGCAAATCCTTTCAGTTGTTTGGGCTTTGTCCATTCTAACAAACATATAATGATATCATACTGTTTAAGTTTAATCATTTTTTTTGTTCTTTTTCAATTATACATATTGGAGAAATGATATTATGAATGCTATATTCATTCATAGAAATTTTAATTTTTAATCATATCTAGCTTCTGAATTTTCTGATTCATGATTATTCTTTTGGCATTCCATTTAAACTAACTCTTCAAATCCTTGGACACCTTGGGTTTTCTATATATTTAAAGAATCTTATACTTGTGTATTTTCTATTTGGGTCTGTATGTTGAATTCCTCAGTGAAAGACAAGAACTTTTTTCTTCTGTTCTGTCAGCTTGGTCTCTGGGGTAGTGACCATCCTCTTTCCATTCTTGTTCTTCCTCTGTTGCCAGAATCAGTTGCCATGTTTGTGTGGGTATGCTGATGTTCTATTCCACAAGTCTGTCTACTGGTAGACAGCCCTTATTACTCTCTTGCTTACTGTAGCTTTAAGAGCAGTGTCACTGCTCTGGGTGTTTGTCATTGTTGTTTTATTTGTTTTTTTTAGCTTTTATGTGTCTTTCCATATAAACCTTTCAGATCAACTTTTGAATACTCTTTAGTTATTCCAGAGTAATTTAGAATTAGAACTGGAACTGTGTTGAAACAGTCCATGACGGGGAATGGTACAGACCTTAGTAACATTAAATGTATCTTCCTACCCATGAATGTAGGAACATTTCCATTTACTCAGACCTTTGTTTCCTTCATCAGAATCTCACACTTTTCTTTATGTTCCATCTTCTATGCACTTTATTGGATCTGTGCTTAAGTATTTTCTAATTGGAACTAAAATCAATAATGTTAATGGCAAGATTTTTGTATACTAACCTGGTAGGATGGAAACACTGCTGCCATTTATTAAATCCAGTCGAGTTTTAGTTGATGTTAGATTTTCTTTATTTACAATTCATTGCATTTTTAAAATACCGGCCTGATTTCCTTCTTTCTTATCTGCATGTCTTCTCTTTCATTGTGTTTTTGAGGACTTCCTGTAAGCTGTTTAATAGAAGTAATGAAGGGAATCTCATTGCCTTTCTTCAGCTCTTCAAACAAAAGAATCTTGTTCTCCCTGTTTGTTATAACTGTAGGCTATTCTATTTATATGTTCTTTATCAAATTGGCCTTCTCTGTGCTTCTAGACTGCTGATTGTTTCATCAAAATGAATATTAGATTTTTTCTATTGATAATTGTGATCACAATATTTTTCATTAGCCTTTGGGGGTTTATCAATTGCTTTTCAAGTTTTTAACCAGCCTTGTATATCTGTAGTAAGTTTCACCTGACCATTATGTATATTTATTTTTATGTATTATTTGATGGCATTTTGTTAAATATGTGTGCATGTATTTTCATGAGAGATAATGTTCTGTAGTTTTCTTTTCTTGTAATGTCTTTATTTGTTTTTTTATTAGGGTAATGCTGGCCTCACAGAATGAGTTAGTAAGTATTTCCTCTGCTTCTATTTTCTACAAGAGATTGTGGAGAGTTAGTTCTATTTCTTCCTTCCATGTTTAGCATTTACTTATCAGTGAATTCATATGGTCCTGCTGCTTTCTGTTTTGGAAGGTTAACCCTTGATCTGTCTAATTAAGAGACAGGTCTAATCATATGATCTGTTTATTCTTGTGTGACTTTTGGTGGTTTATGTCTTTTGAGAATTGATCTCCACTCTTTTCCACCTTCTCTAGTTTTAGTTAAGCATCTTATAATTTCAGAGTTCTCACCTGAAATTTAGCATTTCATTTCATTTGACTTTTCTAGTGTTTGTCCTACTATTTGAAACACATATTTTACAGATACAGCTTAAGGTAGGAATCCCTTCTTCCCTCTCCACTTTTCAGGATATGAAATTCTAACTCATCCTTTAACGAGTCTACTTTCTAAGGGTCACTGTGCAGTATCTGTTTCCCTTCCCAACCTGAGAGGATTAAGGTTCTGTTACTGTTGTTCTTAGGCTTTTTGTAAAATCCCAAGAATTTTGTTCTTTAAAAGATTGTTAATATTTTTATTTTTCTTCCTGAGCAGTAAAAAGAATCTCTGATACTTCTGTTGCCTATCATCACCTCCTCCCAGTTATGGGCTGTTGAAGTCGATATTCTTCTTCTTTTCTCACAAATCATACTTGTATTATTTTATTGAGACAATGCTTAAATACAGATACATTAGTGATCTTGGTTATTTTTCCACTCTGTATATTTCAGATCTTGTTATTATTCCAAAATAAGACAATATAACAACCAGTTAGTATCTAGCATTCACATTGTGTTGGACATTTTAAGTACATCATGGGTGGTTTATAGCATATGGGAGTATGTATGTATGTCAGGGACTTGAATACCTAGGGATTCAGGAATCCACAATGCCCCTCATGGATAGCTGAGGAACAACTGTTTTCTGTTTCTTTAGTTTGGGTTTTTCTTTCTTTTCCATTTTTTTCTCATCTTGCAAAATAGTTTGGCTTATATAAACAATTACAGACTAGCCTTTGTTTTCTGCCATGTTATAGTTCTTTGTTTGATAATTAATTCTTCTGGGTTCATGTTTGCTGGCATAAGGGTCCTCAGAATGCAAAGGTTATCACTCCTTACTCCCTGAGGATTTGTATCTGCTCTTGGACTGCACTTAGGGATTTGTGAATTTTCTCACTGGTTACTTAATAATAAAACAACAACAACAAGCCTTATCTTTTAGGTATTAAGTTTTACTATGTGTCTGGTGTATATAATTTTTGCTTAGAGAACAGAATGTTTTTGAATCTGTAGATATATCTTTAATCAAGTGTTTTCTTTTTAGCTGAGACTTAATTGAAATCAATGGTATCTTAGTAGTTTAGTTTGTGGGCTATGCTTTTCAGTGTTCCAGCCTTTTGTTCCTAATGACATAATGATACTTTCAGTGTGCTAAGTTACTTGTGATTATTTGCTTTGTGACATAGCTGATTGTTTCCAAGTTAGCTTTATTGTATAAGACTTCTATTTGGTTATTTTTCAAATATGCTTTTTTAAATCATTTCTTTCTGTTTGCTTAGTTTTAGAAATAAAATTTACATATAAATTCTGTTTGATAATTTCAGTATCTGGAATGGGTATAGTATTTTTGTATACTTAATTAGGCCTGTGTGCTAGGTTAACATTTTTTATGACCTTATATTTGATTTATTTTAATCTTTGAGAATCTTGAGGTCCTGAATTGAGCATGTTGTCTTTTTCAGACAGTTTCTTTATGACAGACTATGCTATATGAATGACATCATATAATTTGTATTCTTGCAATTTCTGATTTTGAAGTTCAGATGTGGTGTGTGTATAATGCCTAGAAGCTCAGTGTCAGCAGGACAGCTCTGGTGTTCTGACATTAGACCTTGGGAGGAAACCTCCTTGGCCTTCACAGATACTTTTTAAAAACAATAACAACGGCCTAAGATTATTGAAAAGGCTAAAGTCAGAAATAACAGTGATTGGAGGAACTTTATCAGTGAAAAAGATCAGTAGTTTAATATCATTGGGTATTTAATAAAAGAACCATGTAAGGGGCTAGCAAGATGGCTTAGCCGGTTAAGTCCCTTGCCATCAGCCCTGACAATCTGAGGTCTGACCCTGGGTCCCATAGAGTGGGAGGAGAGAGCTGACTCACCAGCATGTTTCTTTGACTTCAGCATCTGTGAGCAGCATGCAGGCCCAGGCTTACATAGCATGTGTGCACATGTATCCATAAATATAATAAATATTGAAAAAGACTGTTTATTATTAACCCTTTTATTTAAGTGTTAAAATCCTAAGCTTCACCAATCCCTATTGACTCCTCAGTAAATTCACACTCATTTGTCAAAGAACAAGTGAATCGAAAGGACCTTGAGTGACTGTGTTGAGAACTGTGTTCTTGCTCTGAGAACACAGGCATTAAGAGACAAAGGATGATGTAAATGAGTTTGTTTTCTTCTATTGTAGTGTAAACAGCATTACCTACCTTGTAATTCCAGCAGCGGCAGTGAGGGGGAAAGGAGGAGGATTGAGAGGGAACAGCTTGGGCTATACAGTGAGACATTCCTCCTCAGAAACTGTTAGAGGAAAA
Source organism: Sigmodon hispidus (assembly GCA_004025045.1). NCBI lineage: Eukaryota > Metazoa > Chordata > Mammalia > Rodentia > Cricetidae > Sigmodon > Sigmodon hispidus. The sequence continues at coordinate 128,432 of PVIH01001021.1, forward strand.
CTGGAAAGCCACCCCAGGCCTCTGGTGATCTGGCCTATAGTTAAGGAGCATGACTATGTTTTGGAGTGAAATGCCTGTCAGTTAAGGGTGCCTATCTGGAGCTTCATCCTGAAGAACCAAACATGGACCAGAAGAAAGGTTAAAGGAGCTTTAAATGAAACCAGCATCCAGGAGAAAGGAAGCAGCCCCCTCAAGAATAGAGAAATCATGCAAAGTGGGAAAAGAATGGAGACTAGTCTAACTGAGATTCCATCTGCTCAGGCTTTTAATTGATATGGGCATGAAAATTGCATTCTCTCCATGGTGGAGGTGAGCCTTGGGCATGAAAACTGCTTTACCTCTTTAGGCCAACTAGGGAGCCAGTGCCTTCCTGTTCTGTGGCGGCCAAAACTTGAAAGTGTGTGCTTTCCATAGGAAATAGCTAATTTAATTTATTATTGTGAATTTATGTTTTACCTTTTGTTATCTTTAGACCAGGAAAACAGATAATTCTATTTATTCTTATCAGTTTATCCCTTAGCTTTCTCAATGGCCACCCTAGGGTCACAAGTTTTATTTGTTCATTTTTAACTAAGAGTCACAAGTGGTTTGGGATTGCCAGCTGCAGTGTTAGCATTTGAGAAGCCATCTCTTCCCCAATTCCCTAACGCCTACCTACCCTGTTGGTCTTATTTTGTATGCACTCTGTTGTTCTTCCTATCACATTTACGTTATAATTTGGGATTGCCTGTTTGCTCTTTTTATATCTTTTATTATAATTTCATGAAGTGGTATTGTGAAAACAACAGTTTTCTTAAGACAAAGTAACAATGCTTCTTTTGTAAAGACATTTTAAATGATGAATTATAGTAAAAAACTAGTTACATGGTTTCACATATATTTCTCTCTCATTCTTGTTAGCTATAACAACTCAAACTTATATTTTTTAAAATATATTTTTAGTTATCAAAGTAAGTATACATGAGTAGGTAATATTTTTATTTTTACTACATATTTTTTATTCAGACAGTAGTAGTAAAAAATGATGTGGAGGATTCAGTATGTTTGGGAGCAGTCTCAGGCAGAAATACTTCAGTATTTTAGAAGAGCCACTAAGCCAAGAAGATAGTGGGTTTTGTTTGTTTTTAATAATATTTTTTATTAAATCTGAGATTTTCATAGTGTGCTTGGATCTTATCTCCTTCAGCTTTTCTCATGTTCACCCTCAGCCCTCAACCCATTGAACTTTGAGTTTTCTTCTTTCTTTGTTTTTAATTTGTTTGTTTTCTCCTTATCAAGTTCATTTGTATTGTGCAGTTACCCTTGGGAGTGTGGGGACTGTCCTACAGGGTGCCAGACCCAGCAAGGCTCTGAAGGAAGCTGAGTGGATCTCCCTGTTCCAACACTTTCCAGATGCTAATAGCTCCTGAGCTCAGGGTGGGACTATGGGCCCAGCCCCCGCTGACAAGCCCATATGCTGGAATTCTGCCTGGCTTGAGCTTGTGCGAGATTTGTACACACAGTAATGGTCACTGTGAGCTCATGGCTGCATCGACTCTATTATGTCCAGAAAACGTGATTTTTTTAAAGTCACCCCCCACCTCTGGCTCTTAAAATTTTTTGCCTCCTCTTCCCTGATGATCGTTAAGCCATGCTGGAAAGAAATGTGATAAAGACATCTAATATAGAGCTGTGCACTCCAGAGACTTATTATTCTCAGCACATTGACTGGAGGTGGTTTTCGGAGGCATTCTGATCTTGCTGGGTCTAGCAGTGAATCACTGGAATCCTTTTACTATTATATTTGGTAGACTGTCAGGTGTATGAATGTGTTCTGATTCTTCTGTCTCCGAGGGCCCTTCAAAGACCAGAGAGACTATAGGATGGTGTTTAATTGTGTAGTGTAGATAGGATGTGATGCTTCCTTGCCATTGGCCTTAGTGTTGTATCCAGCCCATTTTATTACTCAAGGCATGATGTTAGCCAGAGTGAACATGGTTATAAATAGAAAGCCTTATTTTCCTTACTTACGTACTTTTAACTGTCATAGTGTGACATGAATACAGATGGTAGGTATCATTTCTATTAGGTTTAGTCTTCTTGATCATCTATAACTTATGTACATAGATCACAAATTACCAAAAACATAAAAATATCAATGAAAGTCTTATTTCAGTATCTATGTTGAAAAATTTTAGCTCACTGTTAACCATTTTTTAAAGAAATGCACTTCTTTACTCAGTTTCATTTTTTTCTTTGTTAATTTATAGGTTTTATACAAGCTTTCTGTGTCTTCTCTCCCCATAGCATAAGTATATATTAGTATTGAAAGAAGCATGAAGTGGTGTGATACCTCTGCAATCCCAGCACTTGAAAATGTAGGCAGGAAGAGAAGGAGGAATTCGTGGGCATCCTCAGCCTCACGCTAAGTCTGAGTCTAGCCTGAGCTATATGATCTTTCTCAAAGAAAGGAAGGAAGAGACAGAGGGATGGAGAGAAGGAAGAGAGAGAAACAATGTATAAGGCCTGGGAAGGAAGGAATACAATTTTTTTTTTATTTATTATGAATGGGCCAGCAAGATGGCTCAGTAGATAAAAATGTCACTTGCAGCATGTTTTCCTAAATTCAATCCTTGGTACACATGTGCTTATCTCTCTCTCTCTCCTTCTTTCTGTCTTTCTCTCTCTCCCCCTCTTTGTCTCTCTCACACACAGAAACTTTAATAATGAAATATATAAATGAGAAAAGATACACCTCTGGCCTTAAAGAAACTGGGGTTTCAACATGCAAACTTAGACTTTCAGTGACAATCCTTCATTATATTAGTGACTCCTACTTTCAGCAATGTTTATAAAACAGGGTTTAAAAATGTTTATAAATCCAATCTTTTTTATGAGTATATTTAATTTCAATCGCACTTAGGAAATGTACTTAATGTAGACATAAAGGAGTAATACTTAAAAATAGCTGTAAGAATAGTGTTAACTACTGGGATAAAGGACCACAGAATTGTCTCATTATTTGACAATTCTTAGTGAGGAGACTCATGATTAAATGTAACAACACATTTATTTGGTCATAAAACACGTAGAATCCTCTTTGGCCCATGGGACTTCAGTGTGTAGGAAAGTAAAGTGAGGGCATGACTTCTTATTTTTAGTTTCTAACTTTTCTTTCATCCTTACCAAATATTGTATTGTTTCTGGCATGTGGGCACACAGATTCCCAGCACTTGAAAGACAGAGGCAGGCATATCTTTGTGAGTTTAAGGTCAACTTGACCTATATAGTGACTTCTAGGCCAGCCAGGACCTCATAATGACACCCTGTCTCCCCCGCCAAAAAAAAGATATTATTTAAATTGGTAGATGTTTACTGTTGTCAATCTGAAACAAATTTTAATTTCAGAACTGTCATCCAAAATATATAACATAGTTATCCTAAAACTAAAGTAAGGGACCATTCAACCTCTGTCATTCTTAGGTAACTTGTAGGAAGTGATAGGGCTCTCACTAGACAGTGCTGGTCATTACTCAGTCATTATGAGCATATCCTCATTTGGTTTCCTTAAACCTCCTGTTTGCTTTGTACTCTTGTTAAACCCAGGTATAGCTAAGCTTCTAAGGCTAGAAGGTGCCAGCACTCTTTTTATCTGTAAGTAGAGTCACTTACCAAAGCCTGTGAATTGTTGCTTAAGCAGAAGCTAAGATAACAGCAGTGGTGCACTAGGGACGTGCCCAGTTTCTCTTGACTTTTCTGCACAGTTTTCAGCAACCACTGCATAGCTTTTCATGGGGCTGTTCCTATTCGTGGTAGTCAGTTCCTTTCAGTTAACTAAAGCCAGAGTTAGCTTACCTGTGTTTTGTAGCCACAGCCTCTAATATAACGTGTGAAGTGAATCACAAGAAATGTTATAGCGCAGCAGAATTACCATGTTTTTGTGGTATCTACATTCACTGTATTGTGGGGAAGCTTTTATAGTTATGTTGTGGTCTGGAAAATCTGTAATTGTTGTCAGCCTGAGGAAACCTACAAGGTTCTTGTGTATATTTTCTGGAATAGTTTTTAACCTGTAATTTTTCAAATTCAGCACCAAGCAGAAAGAGCAGTCTAGGCAGTTTTAGAAGATTAAGAATTTCCCATAAGAATTCAGAATATGAGAGAATAAAGTATTTGTTATGAATAAAAGGTACCAAACAAACCACAGAGAAAGGAAGCAGGAAAACCTGGGAAAGGGAGTAGATGGAGTGGGATGAAGGCCAGCTACACTAGCTGAAGCTGTAAGCTCCAGGTTCAGGGAGGTACCCTGTCACATATACACACATGCACACACGCATGCACACACGCACACACACACACACACATACACACACACACATACACACACACGAGAGAGAGAGAGAGAGAGAGAGAGAGAGAGAGAGAGAGAGAATATCAGTGTCTGACTTCTGCGTGTGAGCTCACCTGCATATACCACACACATGGAGTGGGGAGGGAGATGCCTATCAACAGAGTGGAGTAGTGTTTAAGCTAGTTCCTGTAAAAGTTTTCAGGTCCCACCTAACCCCCATGTCCAGATGAATCTCTCCCACCCATAATCCTGCAGCTGCTTATAAAATAGTTACTTGGGGGCTTATATTAATTACAAACTGTTTGGCCTGTGGCTCATTACCAGTTAGCTCTTAAAGCTTAGGCTATGTCTTGCCATGTAGCTTTGTGACATTACCTGTTCCATTACATCTTTCTTTACTGGATGTGGCTCATGGAGTTTGCCCTGCCCCCGCCTTTCTCCTCACTGTATTTTGGGTTTTCGGCCTGGCTATGTCCTGCCTTGCCATGGGCCAAAGCAGCTTCTTTATTAACCAGTGGTAGCAACACATATTCACAGTGTACAGAAAGACCATCCCACAGCATGTTCCTGTAACTCCATGAATTTATGCAGGACACCTGATATATGGGTATATAAAATAGGTTTTAAAATCAAACATTTACCAACAACATCTATCTTTTTAACTTATTAAAGAGAAAAGCAATCTGCATATTAATAAAATATGCTTATTTTTGCATAAGGAATTAAAACCTGCTATATTAATATAGGACATAGAATATCAACACTTCAGTTAATGATTTTATAATTGTCAGTTCTGAGAACACTACATAAATATTTTTTATAAAATGACAAAAATATGTTTAGGAATTTTTGGAAATTACTGGAAATTCTGCCTTAATCTTAAGCAAAAATATATTGACATTATGAATGTATGTGCAAGTCCAAGCAAAACTTGTCAGCTATTCACACAGCACTTTTTAAAATAAGAATTTCTAATGCACAAACCAGAGATATACTAATTTAATACTCTTGTGCTGAGAAATGAAGATAGAGGCCTATTACAGCAATGTTTTCCATAATTAAGACATTGTGTTTCTTAAAACCAGAAGCCGTTATGTTCAGTTACAGCACTTCAGTCTGTAATGTAAGTAGGCAGAGCAAAGGTGTGTGGGCCTTTGCTGCCATAGCATGGTGTGGTGAGGGCAGCAGTACAGTGTACATATGCTGTGTGCTTAGACCTGGCAGAAGGGAAGTGTCACAATGTAGCAGGAAAATACTGCCTGAAATACCTGCATTGCACTTGGGGTTGCAGCTGTTTTTATGTTATTTTTTTGTTTTGTTTTGTTTTGTTTTTTGTATTGTGTCCATCTATTTTGCTGTGGCCAAGTTTATGTATCAGATTTAAGAATTTGTTAATTAGCTTTTGAAAGCTTTACTATTTTGTTGGATTTGTATCGCCCCCTCCTCCCTTTTTCTTCTGTGATAAAGATGTGTGTGCTTGTCACGTGCCTAGAAGAAATTCTAAGGCTGTAGCTGTTAGTATGCTGTGTTCAAAATTGACTGGTTTGAGGGGATGGTTAATAACCAGTTTCTCTGTAAACTGAAAGATGGTTTTGATTAAATACTACCTGTGTTAGTAAAGCATGTTATGGTTTCCACCCTTTTAAGACGTTTATTTGAATTAAGTTCAGTCCATGTTAAATAGTTTAGAAAGTAAACATATTTTCTACCAGGTGGATATATTGGTGAAACTCACTTATGTTTACTTTAACTGTGATTTCTATATGAATTTCTTCTGTTTCTTGTGTGGATTAGGAAAAGATATCTTGGTTACCATTCTCTTCTCTCATTTAAATTTCTCCCTTTTCCCTCTCTTTCCTGTCTTTTCTGTTTATATACATATTCTCTTCTCAACTGTCAGTGGAATCATTGTCTTCCTGTCTCCACATTCAGGTAGTGTCAGTGGCTGAGTATCACCGCAGGATCGATGCTCTAAATACTGAGGAACTGCGCACACTCTGCAGACGGCTCCAGGTGCCCCTTCTGTAGTTTAAACTCCTTCAGAGAGTAGCCACTTCCTGCTTTTAGTGTCCTCTCAAAACAAATCTCACTTTAAATGGATTTGTCTTGAATGAAGCACTAAAATAAGCCACCAGAAAGTGAACTCCTTTTTGTCTGAAAGGATGGTTTGACCTTGGAGAGCTACTGTTGCCTCTTGCTGTCTCTTTTTCAGTAGCAGTGTTTTCACAACAGTTTTCAGCCATGTGAGAACTATTCTCATCACTCTGTATTTCTTTGAGCTCTGAGTTTTCATTTAATTTTGACATTGGGAGAACACTTGGTTTACTAAATGAACCTTTATTGACTAGAAAGATACCGGATTACCAAATGTTAGAAAAATTATAAAATTCTTAATGGAAAGTAAGGCATAGGTATTCTCTCTTCAAGGCTATTTTAACTGTAGAAACTCAATAAAATCTTAATGAGATAAATTGGTTTTGTTCTTGAGACATTCATGGTTGATATTGGGAGTGCTTTGGGGTCGAATGGGGAAGCCATCTGAAATAGACATATTTAAATTTATTAAATAATCTCTGTGTTGTTAAAAAACAAAGTAACAAGATTGAAAACTCATTTTCAATTTGTGTTCTTCTTTTATGAAAATATGCTTTGCTTTTGTTGCCTTCCGTGCTTGACTGAATAGTTCTTTTTAATTTCCCCAATGCTGCCTTGGATTTCTGTTTTGTTCTGTTTTAACCTTTCACATCATTGAAATAAAGGTAAAATACGATGATGTGAAAGTTTTCCTATTTAGCTTCTCATCCGTAACAATACAGTTCTAGAATATGTATTGGCTGAAAATCCATACTGTCCAGGTGTGACAAGAGACCTGGTGACGGGCCAGGACTACTCCTGAGTGGGAACAGTCTCTCAGCTCAGCTGCATTTTAGTTATCTGCTCCAATAGAATCCTGTGGGGTTTAAGGGTTTTTATCAACAACTTGTTTTGATTAATGTGTTTTAGATCTTAAAATCAATGCAAAATGTTAGCACTTTTATTATAAAATAAGTTTTTAATTACCATTTTTGTCACTTTATGAATACCAGTTAGCTTATTTTATCAAATAGACCCAATCAACTAATCTAACCTTTATTTGTGAGCAAATTAAATTTAATATTTATTGTTTCGTTTCAGTAGATGAAAAATAATTGTCTTAATGTCAAAACTAAAAGGCAGTTTTACAAAATGTCAGCTTCAGTGAAGCAAATAAATACCCCCATGAAAGGAAAGTTATCATTTTTAGTCTACCGTTCTTTAAATTTTTAATACAAGAAATTTTATTAATAATTTGACTTTTTTATTTTGTGTGAAAAAATACTAATACATATTTTAAAGAGCACTTAGTTAAAAAGCTGCCTGGCTCTCTTTTGTCTTTAAAGGCTAACTATGCATGTTAGTTTCCTCTCGCTAAGAAACGGGCCTTGTCCCTTTAGCCCTCCTTGGCACTGCTTTCTGAGCGGTGGATCAAGTGTACTTGTTTTAAGCTCTGGTGATTCAGACACACTGTTTGTACTTGAACAGGGTGTCCTTTGCCCTGTGAAATCTTTAGCCACCTGTATTTAATAAAGATTTGTTTAGCTCGAAAGGCTGAGATTTGCAGAATGTAACCCAATTGTAGATTAACACACTGCTGCTGTTTGCTATTGTAGATTACTACGAGGGAAGACGTAAACACAAAGCAAGTTGCTCCAGCAAAAGCAGACCTGGAGTCTGAATCTTTCCGACCAAACCTAAGTGACCCCAGTGAACTCTTGCTGCCCGATCAGATTGAAAAGGTATGCCATGTCACCTGCATCTGAGTGTGCAGGCTCCAGTTCCTCTCCAGCTGTAGGGACACTGCTGCAGTTCCTCTTCATGAGGATTGGGGGGGAGGGCAAAGCAAAATGACCCCTGCAGGGAGAAGTAAAGTGTAGGTGAGACACACGAGTGGCCACTGTTTTCTTTTTGTTCTGGTTTTAAGACAGGATCTTAGTGTGGGCCTAAACTGACTTTACCCTGCCTTAGCCCAAGAGCTAGAACACTAGTGCCCATCACATTTGGCAATCCTTGCTTTGTGATGTGCCTAGTTACATAGTTATGTGTGTTATTTTATATGTTTGTTATCAAAGCTCTAGAAATTAGAGATATTATTGGGCATGTTTTCGGTAGTTGAAGAAATTTTTCTGGTAGACATTAAGTAATTTGTTTAGTGTCATGTAGCTATGAAAGATTTTCAAGCTTAGGTAATCTGATACCATATTCCCTTTGAATAATTAAGCTAAAAGTTGGTCCAATATTTTTGTTAATTCTGTTTCTTATCTCTGTTGGCATTTTGGTTTGATATATGATTCATCTTCTAGTACACAATGATTTTCTTCATAAGACATGTGTAATTCATATCAAAGCAGCACAGAATCAGTAAGAGGTTTCTGATGTTTCTTTCTTAGCCTGCATTTTATATGTGTTCCAACAGTTGCTGCTTGCACTCAAGTAAATATTAACATTTGTTTCTCTAAGCTTACTAAGCATCTTCCACCAAGAACCATTGGCTATCCATGGACACTTGTGTATGGCACTGGGAAGCATGGCACAAGTTTGAAAACTCTTTATAGAACAATGACAGGCTTAGACACTCCGGTGCTGATGGTGATTAAAGACAGTGATGGACAGGTATGGATAACTAATTGTATAGATATCTTTTAGCATATTTATTTGATAATATGTATTTTAGTGCATAATTTTTAATTGCTATTTTATTGCACAATGCAATATTGAGTCTTCTAGAAACTAAATGTATGCATAATAAATAAGAGTTTTCTGTTGAAAGAACAGAAATATGATAGAAGCAATTTGATCACATCAACATCTTTAAAATGCTTGGTATATCAGGAGGCCAGAAAAAGTGTTTGTATCTGTGAGAAAGGTAAGAGTAAGACTTTCAGAAAGAATAAAAATTTACAAAATTTTAAGAATGAGTAGACATTTAAAAATAGCTTTGGCATTTATTATTTGATGATTTCATGTATGTACATAATGTGTTTTGTTTCTGTTCAGGTCCTGATACACACTGTTACCCTCTTGACACTACTTTCTCTTTCGAAAATGTCCCCTCCTGCTTTCAGATCTTGTGAGGGATGTGGGTTGTGTGTCCCGCTGTGTTTAATTAGGGTTGTTTGCTTTAGCATAAGCTGTGGGTTATATTTGGAGCATCGGCCACCTACCAGTGACTGTACCACTGAAGAAAATGACTCCCATGGCTAGTTAATAAGTGGTTTTTAAGAGGTAAAAGTTATTGTGCAATAATAAAATCAAAATCACAGGTAGAAAAAAAAATTGGACAGTAATGAAAAGAAGTATCAATTAAAGAGATGTGGTGCAACTAGTATCTTGCCTGTATTTGTTATGGATCAGGTGTTTAACTAATTGTCCGGTGGTTGTTCAATCTTCAGAAGCTTGCAGAGAGTAATAGTCATCCCTGTTTATAGTTGTAAACTTTTCTCAGGTGATATACCCAAGAGAAGGTGTGAGAATGAGTAAACTGTTCCCATGTTCATAGCATTTGGATGTGTTTAAGACATAGTACTAGTTTAAAAATCACACAGTAAAGGGTTGTTTACTTAGATTCCGTGCATAGAAAACTTACAGTTAACAAAAGGAACCTTTGATGCTGTCAGATAGAGAGCAGCTTCCGCTGAAGTGGGAAAGCTTCACAAGCCCTACGGAAGGAAGTTCCTTATTTTAGTCTGAATCTGTTACATGGGACATTATGATAATTTTAATTGAACACTTGTACACATTCCTTTAAATAAAATGACCTCTTATATGAGTTTTTAAAATGAATAATACTATACAGATAGAATGTTAGGCATAGCAACTTTTGATCTATCAAGTGCTACGTTGTCCTTTCCTGATATGAAAACTTGGGCTCAGAACATTGAAATATTCACATTTCATCTTTATTTGATATTTATTAGGGTATATAATGTAGGCTTTCAACAACAAGGCCATTCAAATTAAATTGTACCTTTAGAGTATCTTTTGTGTAATGATGCAGGAAGGGGAAAAAAGAGAACATTTAATTATACGAGAGGACCTCTACTTCTTTTTATTTTTTAATACCAGTAGAGGAATGTATATACTATATATAGACTGTGCATTTCGTCCTCAATGTAATCACCATATCTTTCAAGACTTCAAAGCCAGGGGAAATCTTTTCTCCACTTGTTGAGAGTCCACTATGTTTTGTGCTTAATAGGAATGTGACATGTACAAGAATTTGCCATTTTCCCTTAATGAGGATTTGTGAAAACATACTGACTTATGTCTTACATTGTACTGACTGTATGGGGTGGATGGTAGTGCAAATGAAATTACAGTAGAAGTTGTGTCACTGAACATGCCTCTTTTATCCTTAGGTCTTTGGTGCACTAGCATCTGAGCCATTTAAAGTAAGTGATGGCTTTTATGGTACTGGAGAAACCTTTGTTTTTACATTCTGTCCAGAATTTGAGGTAAGAATAGTCATTTCAACATTATGAGTATATAAAAAGGAAATATTATGAAAACTCATGCAAACTAATTGATGCTTTTATCTCATAGAACAGATCAACTGATAAATTCACAATTGTGACAAATTTCATCTGCATTTGTACTTATGCTCAAACCTTTTTATGTTCCATGTAACATCTGATAAGTGTGATGATGAGTTCATTATATGCAGCTGAAATGTCAAAGCTTTATTGAAATTTATGACCACAACAGTCAGTCTTTTAGCAACTTGCCAATGGCAAACACAAAGCTTTCTTAGCTTTTAGGAAACATAGAGGTGTTTCTTTGGCCACATGTATGCACATCTACAAGAATATGATATTGAAAGCATCAGGGCAGTGGGTACTGTTGATAAATGTTAACATCATAAAACTAGAAGACTACAGTGTCATTGGTAGCTTTTGAAAGCAACAAACTCAGGACAAGATTCTTCAGCAGAGAATGACGTGTGAGCACATTACAGACTCTAAGCTGAGAAAGCTTCCTGAGAATATGGAAGAAAATGATTTTTTAAAAAAATGAAGCCAAAGACAAAAGAAATGGGCTTCAATTTAAGCACTAGATTGCTCTACCAAGAGAAGTATACTGTGAGAACTAATGGAAAGGAGCCTGAGCTAGAATATCCATTTCCTAAGAATTTTGTGACTTAGTACACAAAAAATAAATAAAGAATCAAAGCCTAGACTGAAATAGGTAGGTGTGTGTGTGTGTGTGTGTGTGTGTGTGTGTGTGTGTGTGTGTGTTTGTGTGTGCACGTGCGCCCGTATACCCTCACATACTCATATGCATTAATATTGAAAAGCATGGTAAAGATGAGGCACTGGGGCCAATGCTAATTAGTTTAGGTAAACGTTCTATGAGATATTAGAATTAAATATATAAGAATAGCATGTTGGGTTTTAGGAAACAGTTCATTGGTTAAAGTCCTCAGCAATCATGAGGACCTGAGACCACCAGAATCCATAAAAGCTGGGCTTAGCTACATGTGCTTATAGCCTCAGCAATACAGACTCAAGATAGATGGCCTATTCTGACAGCATGGTAGGCACCCAGCCTTGCTAAACTGGTAAGCTTCTGGTTTACCAGAGAGACCCTAATGTCTGGCTCTGCCCTCACCTTGCATGTTCATGGACATGTACCCCTACCTACACTATGAATGTGTAAAATACACAGAAACAAGTCTGATAATGTCTAGTTTTCTTTTCAGATTTCACAAGTGTTTTAATTTGGAAAGTCATAAGCATTGTTAATCTAAAATAATGAACAGGAAATTTGGACCCACAGAAAAGATCTTGGCCCTATAGCAATTTTTAAATGTTTATATTCACTGTTACAAGAAAAGTTAATGTCAGAAGAGAGAAGTATATATGAAGAATTATAGTCTAAGAAATAGGAGTGGAGAGTTAGGTGTAGTTGCCCATGTACTTTAGAAATGAACCAGAAACACTGAAACCCGAAAGGCCAGAACATTTTCTGCTAAACTTTGCTGCTGTTGTGTCTGCTGTGTGAATTCCCTTGAGTTTGGGAGAACTAATCGATGACTGTTTTCATTACATAGGTCTTTAAGTGGACAGGAGATAATATGTTTTTTATCAAAGGAGACATGGATTCATTAGCATTTGGTGGTGGAGGGTAAGTCTCATGGATATTTCCCTGTGAGATTCTTAAAGAATATGTTTAACTTATTTACAAAGTAAGTTATCTTTAGAGAATTTGACACTAGAATCTAAACTTGTGTATTATGGCAAAGTATGTTTTTAAGGTACTTAGTATAATACTTGATATAGTTGGTGAAGTATTTTTTTCTTTAAAATGCTGACTCCTGATTTTCATAAAAACCTATCTTTTGCTGTACTTTGCACTGAATATTTGAAGTTTCAGTATTCAAAATTCTTTAATGTCTTGAATATTCAGGTACACATGATAGTCTGCTGTCTCATTGTAAAAGGCAGAATCTATAATTCTCCTTTGGTTTCTTGTTGTAAATGGTTTCTGGCCTGGACTTTCCAGGCCGGAATCAGAGGTTTGGTCCCACTCTCAGCCCTGCTTAGCTTCAAATAATCACACACAGGCTTATATTATTTTTATGCTGAGCGATCTAGGGCCCAGGCATATTATTTGCTAGCTCCTTCATCTGAACTCAACCCATCTTCTTCAGCCATGCGGCTCAGTACCTTTTCTCAGAGCAGCATTTCAACTTCTTTCCTCTGTGTCTTCTGGCATCTGTGTTGTCTCTCTGGTGGCACTGTGGCGTCTGTCTCTGCTCTGAGATGTTCCGGAATTTTCTTAGTTTGCTAGCCCTGCCCACAGTTCCTGTTTGCCTTTGGCCAATCAGCTTGTTATTAAACCTATAGGCAGGACAAATATGTACAACATTAACAATGTAATACCACTACAGTTTCTCTCTGATCATAATTTGGATCTGTATCTGAGACAATTATAAAACTTTATTTTTCTGTAATAAGATTTAGTGACACCCTGTTCAGGTTTTATGTTTTTCTTCAATAGTATGAGCTAATTTATTTTAATGTTTTGGCCTAAAATGTGACAAAATTTTTTTTTCCTATTCTGATATCCTAATTTTGTTTAGCCTTGTGGTGTCTAAAGATACTCTCCTCTGTTACTCTGTAGTGTATACTTCTCAAGCAATGCTGATACAGCTTTATCCTTAGGTAGTTCTTCTTTCCCTTGGTGTCAGATATAGATGATCTAAATGGTCAGATTTGTAACAGTGGTAGATTATTTGTATACAATTACAGAAATGTAATACTAACTAATTTAGGCAACAAATCTTAGCCTTCAAAACTATGTCCTCATAGTAACTCAAGCAAATACTTATCTATATAAATATATGTTTGTAAATAGGTTCTCCTTGTAAGATGACAGTGTTTACATAGTTCTATTACACATTTATTTGTTTGGTTTTGGTATAGAAAATTATTTAAGTCTGTCCATAATGGTAGTCATGCACAATAGTGTATTAGGTTTTCCAGGACTTAAAATGAAGTGTTAATTTCAAGCTGTGAATGGACACTGTCAAAAACAAATGCACAATCTCATTTGATATGAGATTTTATGTAACATGCTTCCTTGAAATAAATAACTGTTAACTCACTCACTAGGAAAATAAGGGTTATTTTTTTTATATATCTTTGAGGAACACGTTCAAAACTTAGAAACTTTAGGGGCTTAATATTTCAGAATTCTGTACAAAAGGCCTTTGGTCAGCCCACCTTTTCTTGTTATAAAAAATAGAAAAGTGGTTTGTTCAGTTCACAGGTTTGAAAATGGACAGTTCAGTATTGTTCAATAGCCCCATCTGTCTGTCTTTGGTAAGGGACTCCTTGCTACAGCACGACATAGCAAAAGAGATCACAGAGTAAAGCAGGAAACCACAGGAATTCAGCCTTCCCATTGACAGTCAACAACCAAAACGTGCAGAGGGTTTCATCAGAACTTTAGTGATTTCTGCCTTGGATGATATCCTTAGTGATTTAACCACTTCACCCTGTGTATCAAGTCTTAAATTTCTAATTCCTCAGCATAGTTACCTTGACTAAGCTACTCATACATAAAGCTTTAAGGATATACTTAAATCCTAACCCTCCCTGAAAATTGGAATCATATTATGGACTTAATATATCCTTTGGAGGCAAAGTGTGCTGCTATAGGAAACTCTGAAATAACTCTCCAAAAGTCTAAATTTCCCTTAGCTAGCTATAACTAGAGATAATTATCTTGGAAGAGGAGGCTTATAAGGAAATTACAAAGATAAGTTTTTGGTTTAATATCTATCACATATAGTAGGTAAAAATATAATCACATTTACTCATTTTTTTTTCTTTTCTTTTTATATCTGGTAACATAGCAAGAATTATGCCTGGGATCTACTTGTAACACCATTGGACAAATTAGTTAAAGGTCATTAACTAAGGACTTAAGAGTGGCATTATTTTTACTTCCTTAACTACTATATTTTTAGAAAGTCTTCATTTTTAAAAAGTATTGCTCATATAAAAATATGCTTTCTGTGTATTTCACCTGGGATAGATCTTTAACTCTTAAATATATTTTTCTAAAGAGTCAGAGTTCATAGACCCTGGTAAGCTTTCAGTGGTTGTTGACAACCATGGAGTAGCCAAGTTTTGATCTGAGCTTTAAACTTTAGAAACTTCTAGTGAGGGCCTCAGAAATTTCAGGATGTATTGGGCAAGGGTAGCAAAATTTATATGTAATAATAAAGCTTTTTGAAGAATGCCATTTATAAGAGACTTAGAGATTAGTTTTGTGGTAATTCTTAAACATATTTATCTAAGATTACAATTAAATGTCTTCAGATTAAGCAAGGGTTTTTAAATTATCATATCAGTATTAATAAATGAAACATAGAAATTTGGCTACTTTTCCCAGTGAGATTTTTTTTTCTGGTTTATGTAAATTTTGTTACTTTTTTAAAAATTACTTTTATTTTTTAAGGTTATAACTGTCATTTCTCTCTTTTTCTCTGTCCAAACTGCCTGATATATCCCTTCTTGATTTAATTTATGACCTCCATTAACTGTTGTACATGCACACACACACACACACACACACACACACACACACACACGCACGCACACTCACACACACGCATTCCCTTATACTAAGTGCTCAGTCTGTATAATGTATATGTATTATATACATATATTCTATATGTTCCAGGGCTAGCCTTGGTATAGGATAACCAGCTGATATGTGATCTTCTCTGGTGAGGACTATTTCTCCCATCTCAACATTCTGGTGATTCTTTGTGTAAGGTTTTCCACTGTCCATGAGGGCATGTTTGG
This sequence comes from Sigmodon hispidus, assembly GCA_004025045.1. Classification (NCBI taxonomy): domain Eukaryota; kingdom Metazoa; phylum Chordata; class Mammalia; order Rodentia; family Cricetidae; genus Sigmodon; species Sigmodon hispidus. Next base: position 144,155 of record PVIH01001021.1, read on the forward strand.
TGTTGCTTTTGGTTCAGCTCATGTTTAGGCAGTCATGTTAGTGAGACGCAAGCCTATAACTGGCATTCCCAGGAGACACGAGTAAACTTTCTGACTCTCTGGCTCTTAAATTCTTTCCTCTTTCATCCATAATGATCCTTAAGCCTAAGATACAATACTGACACTCATACCTGTTGTAGAAAGTTTTCTGGACCCTTTTGACCTGTTGGTCTGTGGCGGCTTTTGTCCCCCAAAGAAATGAATCAGATACTTACATACTTTATACTGTTTGGCCCATGTCTTAAGCACATTACTAGCTAGTTCTTTCATCTTAAATCAACCCATTTCTACTAATCTACCCACCACATGGCCCAGCCTGTGGCTCACCTATATTCTCTTACATGTTCCTCCTTCGGGGGTCAGATGGTGACTGGCTAACTCTGCCCTTCTCCTACCTACCTGTCCTCTGATCCTCCACCCACTTCTACGGTGCTGTGCATAGGCCAAAACAGTCCTTTATTTACAGCATACAGAGAACATTCCACCACACTTCCTCTTTTCTGTCTAATCAAAAAGGAAGGTTTCAATTTCCATATAGCAAATTTACAACAGAACAGCTCTCAAGCAGGAATTACAGTCACAATATCCAGTCTATTTGTATTCACAAAATTAAAGAGAATATTCCATTATCTACCTTATCATTGTGAGTCTAAAGTTTCATATCTAATATACCTTTTAAGCTAAAAAGAACTATACCTGTAATTATTAAACCTTCAACCACATCAAAGACCACAGAAGGATATAATATTATCCAAATAAACAGGAAGTGCAAGCAACTTCCAAAGTCTAGAAAATGACAGAGATGACATCTGTCTCCCTGGACAGTCACCCAAAGTTCCTTTGTAACATTGGGGCACCATCTTCAGCCTTTATGGCCCAAAGTCTCTGGCATACCTTTCAGTGATGCAAGAAGTCTGTCACAGTTCATCAGTCGCTTCTCCTTGTGTCCAGAAGGATACCTGGCAATTTTTTCTGCAAAGCAGAAACCCAAAGGACCATCTTGGCTTGTTCTGCCAATGTTCAGAGGTCACTTTCCTATGGAACCTGCATGTCCAGTTTATATAGCATACTATCAAGCAGTCAATACCAGAACAGTTTCTTGTCCAATGGCTAACTGTTGCCACAAAGTAAATTCCACATGAAGTTTCTTCAATGCCCATCATTTTCCTGAAATACATTGGTGCTGCCAGAAACAAACCTATCTCACTGTCCAGAAAAGTCTAAGTTCTTAAAATATTTTAAATGCCATATTCTGCATGTCGTTGAAGTGTTTGAAGACTACCTATCTAATTGAAATATATCTATGTATACCTACAAAAACCTAACTAACATGACTATAAGTTTGGTTATCATAGATGACTATTAATCTACATTTCTCAATTACACATTACAATTTTAAATGAGTTACTTAAGCATAATACCTCAATCAAGAGTAGAAAAATACATACAGCATAACAAAATTGACCTTAAGTTTATATCAATAAATCAAAATCCACTTATCTTTTCTAATCATTCCTACATATTCTCCTCCCTATTTTTTTTAAAGATTGACTATGACCATTAACCATTTATAATGAAAACAAACATTAATAAGTAATATTTTGGGGAAATTGGACATAGCTTTCTTTCTTTTACTACTTCCTACTGACAAAGGACGATGGCAGTCTCATTACAGCATACAGAGAACATTACACCACACATACCTTAGTGGAAACCAGCAGCTCTCTGATTGGACTTCAGACCCATTCAACAAGGTGGAAACTGTACCTGGTTCTGGGAACCTAGCCAACTACTCAGTGGTGGAAAAATCATGGATCTTGGAGAACAATCTATAATCACTTTACTCCTCCAGAATGATTCCTTATTATATTTTAAATATTTGTCCTTATTCCCACAGAGAAGAGTAGTTCTCCCCACTTAAAATCCACCTGGAAGATGAAGAGAAAGGTCAGCAGTTAAGACCAACATGACCCTGAAGTCTATGCCAATGAGTCTGTTCTGTTAAATGTTAACTCAGTGACTTAAGTCCTATTACACCTGACTTCCGTTGTTCCCAGTGCTTGATATAGGAGCCCAACATGATGTCTCTTGTTTATTTATCCTTTTCTGTGGCTTGCTACAAAAATACTGCCAGCGTTATTTTCACAGACTGTAAGCATGTTAGAGAAGTAACTCAACAGAAACTCAAGTTGCTAATACTGATACTGTTTTTAATAGCAAAATATTTCTTTTTAACCCTTTAGAATAAATAATGTGCTTTTGTGTGCTTTTAACATTGACCCTCATTTTATCATAGACAATATAAATTTTAACACCTGTAAGAGAGCCAGACTGGGAACATAGTTCAGTGGTAGAGTACTCACCTATACCTCAGTCCCTAGCACTGCCCATAGAAAAAACAAAATTAAAATTAAGTAATAAAATAGTAAATTATTATACCAAATGTAAAAAGCTAATTGTATATGAAGTAAATTTTAGTGTGCTTAATTTATTTCTTAATGTGTATGATAAATGAATTTATAATGGAATGAAAAACAAAATTCTTGCCTCTATCATAAGGAGAAGGAATAGGAGAAGATTTAAAGAAGTTCATGGTCCCAGAGTTGGTGGACTTTGAAAAGCCCAATTAATTACTTTATAATTTATGGATGAGTTTAATAGTTGTTGTTTTAATGTGTTTCAGAGGAGAATTTGCCCTTTGGCTTGATGGAGATCTCTACCATGGAAGAAGCCATTCCTGTAAAACATTTGGAAATCATACACTTTCTAAGAAGGAAGATTTCTTTATTCAAGACATTGAAATCTGGGCATTTGAATAAATGCAGTGCTCTCAGTCTTAGCGGGACATCGGCCCAAACCTGAGTGGACAAAGCGTTGTTTGGAATGTTCAAGAAGCAATACAATTAACATGTCACCCGTGCTGTCACGTCAGTCATTCTGCCATTTGCTACAGCTATAATTTTGGAGTTTATTTTTCAAATCATGTTTCTGTCCATGAGTTCTTTTGTTTACACCATGGCCTGGGTTCCTGTGGTATAACAGCTGGGTGGAGTTTTGTCAGTACATTGCAGCATTTTGATCATAGAGGCCACCACATTTTCAGTTTATGTTCTCTGAGTCTCCTTATTGGATGGTGCTCTGTTCAACTTTTTTTTTTAATCCCTATTGTTTTTTCTATAGAGCAGTGTACTTGGGACATTGAGGAAATGGCTCAAGATACTTTTGTATCTGGTGGGGTTGACACAAGTGACATTTGGGCCTGCTTATCATTTTCTTCTGAGTGAGAAACCACATGCCAAAATAATATAAGCTTCATAGACATCTTCTAGTTCTAATTCACTACAGTTTTCTCTTTATTCATTTTGTAAACATATTCAATTTCATTTTAAAACAATGAAATTTGAAGAGAATTGGCATAGACTACAGAACACATGATATGCAGGTTTGGGCGCATGTTTTCATCACTGAATTATTGGATAAAGAGTTACAAATTGACACAGGAGAACGGGAATTCAATGATTCTATTGGATTTAATATATTAAGTAATACTATTTACATATTTGTAGCTTAATAGGGCATTATCATAAGTGCAAAACTAAGCCTTGCATATGTCTTCAGCATTGTGTCAGATACTATTTCACAGTTCTGTTGTTTAGTCCTGTTGCATACCAACTCCCCAATTACATTTTGTTTTTTGTTTTTTTTTTTTTCTGCTCAAGGAAAATATTGTTTTGAAATAAAAACTTGGTTTTTTAAAAGTGGCATATATTCTTAGTTACCATTAGCATCTGCTCTTCTAAAAGGGCAGTGAGTGCAGTAGACAATACTCAGTAGACTTGGTGAATGTGCAAGCTTACGTCAAGTGGCCTCCAAAACTGAAAAGATAGAATAAACTAGCAGCTGTATCCTCTCTTGTAGGAAACCAACAATAAGCCATTGTGGCAACATTCATCAGTTAAATTTCAGAGCTTCATGTTACACAAGGAATAAATCCTGCTGTTATACATGTGACAGTGATTTTGTGTTGAAAATTCAGCTGTTTCACACAAATGTTGTATATCTTGTAAATGTTTAAAGATAGTTTTGTTCTTATAGAAAGTGTTGACTGCCAGGTTGCTTATAGCACTTTAAATTATTCTGAAAATGAAATTACCAGCCAAGTATGTTGGCTTAAGTAGTTTTAGTTATATAACTTAAAAATACTTAGTTCTTTTGGGAAAGGTCTAGATAATTATCTAAAGGAAGCATAATGAATGCTAATCAAAACCTCTGGTGTTCTGTGACATACTGTTTCTGAGGATGAATAGGAACACAGGGCATCATTTCCTCGTCTGTATAGCTCTCATTACAAGTTAGGTAATAGTGTCTAGGCTAAATGTTTATAATATAGGGAATTGTAAATAAATCTATCCTTTCCCCTTTGGTCTTCCACAGCAGTATTATTGTCTTTGTGGAGGTGACTAATCATAAATCTCTAAAATATCCTGTAATGGATTCAACTACAAGGTCATAGAGATGTATACCAAATAAAATTAAATGCATAAATGCAAATGAGTTTGGATTTATTCAATAGTCAAGTTATTTCCATATCTGAAAACTGGTAGTAAGCGTATCCCTACAAGTGCCCTGTTGTAGCACACCATGTTGATGTGGCAACAGTAATTCAGTTAGAGGCAGCACTGCTGTTTAAGATGCAGTCTCTAGTGGTGATGCAAGGGCTTTAAAGTGCTGGGGGAGGGCGGAGAGTGCAAAACATAAATCCCAGGATCTTGAAGAGCCCTGTGCACAGCACCAAGAGTGTGGAAAAGTGACATGGACAGTTGTATACTTTAGGAAACATTTGTGAAAAAAATAGATTAATAGAGGAAAATCTAGAAATGGGAGGGAAAATAGGCAAGTCTATTGTAAAATCCAAAGGGAGGAAAATGATGAACCCTCAGTAAGAACAAAAATGGTAAAAAAAAAAAAAAAAAAAAAAAAAAGTGTAGAATTGAAAGGTTTAAGAAATCCTCTTAAGAAGAGTTGACTACTAACCTTGGTGTCAGCATTTAAAAATACCTGTGATCAAAATACATCTTTATATATATGAAATTCCCAAAACATAGGTAAATAATTTCCCAAACATTCTTAAGGTTTTGACTTCAGAACTTCCTTGTGTTGTTATCAATTTCCTAGTGTATACAGAGGAAAATAAGTGTGTAGGTAGTAACATTCATAGAATCTAGCTCCTTGTATGAGAAATAATCTATTTGAAAGAAACATTTGATACTCTTTTCCAAAATAAGAAGTTTTAAAATAAACAACATGATCTTCCTGTGGATGAAATGTCCTTGGAGATAATAGACCTGAGTTAAAATAGGGTCCTTGAAATGGGTTTTTGTTTTTTTCATCAAAGTAATATTAATCAGCACAAGAAAAGGCTCTGAGCTTCACTCTTGAGTTAAAAGAATAACAAATTGGACCAAAAACAGGTGGCTCAAAAAAATTCCGTAAGGGCAAAACTCAATACATTTTTAAAAGGATATAGAACATAATCTGGGAATAATCAGTTTTACTTGTTACAGAAATTAACACGAAGAACAAAATGCTGATACTAAGGACAGACAGAGTACAAGTCTGTCAAGCAGCTCAGAAAGCATCATACGGAAACCTGGTTAAAAAAAAAATTAAAATAATGTGCAAAATTTGAAATAAACTTACAAAAAAAAACCCTTTTACAAACCTTTCCAGGCCTAGCTGGGTAATTTTAGGTATTTAAGAATAATTAATAGGAGGCTTTTATAAAGCTTTCCAGAATATAAAGACAGTTTTTTAAAATTATAAAGTCATATTTTTTTAATCCATGTATTCTCTTATTCAGACTCCCTTCCCTCTCCTGCCCCCTCCCAGTCACTCACTCTTCTCTCCATCACATTGTCTCCTCCCTAGCAAGAGAAGGAGGTCCCAAGGTCACAAGGTGACTTAGTTCAGCATCCACTCCAGGCAGATCCACTTTCCTCACCACAACATCAAGACTGGCTAAAGTGTTCCTCTGTGGAAAATGGGCTCCAAGGTGCCCGTCCAAGGTGTTTCAGATCCCAAGCTATTCAGTGGTTGTGGTTTGCAGTTTGGTCATGCTTAGCTTTTTGTTTAAAGTCCACTAATGAGTGAGTCCATCCTCTGATTATCTTTCTGGGTTTGTGATACCTCGCTAAGGAGGATATTCTCTAAATCTATCCATTTGCCTGCAAATTTTAGGATATTTTTTCTTACTGCTGCAAGGTACTCCATTGTGTAGATGTACCACAGTTTGCTAATCTATTCTTTAATTGAACGGCATCTAGGTTGTTTCCAGGTTCTTGTTATTACGAATAATGTCACTCAATAAGCATAGTTGAGCTGATGCCTTTGGAGTCCGAATGTGCATCTTTAGGGTATACACCCAGAAGTGGTATTGCTGGATGCTTGGGGAAATTGATTCCCAGTTTTCTGAGGAACTGCCATACTGCATTCCAGAGTGACTGAAAAATCTTACACTCCCACCAACAATGGAGGAGTGTTCCCCTTGCTCCACAACCTCTCCAGCATGGTCTGTCATCTGTGTCTTTTATCTTAAACAATCTGACAGGTATAAGGTGGTATCTCAAAGTTGTTTGGGTTTATATTTCTCTGATGGCTAAAAATGTCCAGCACTTTTTCAAATGCCTTTCAGCCATTTGTAATTCTTCTGCTGAGAATGCCCCTTTTAGTTCTGAACCCCATTTTTTGATTGGGTTATTCAAGGTTTTGGGCTCTAGTTCCTTCAGTTCTCTATATATTTTAGAGATCAATCCTCTGTCAGTTGTAAGGTTAGTGAAAATCTTTTGACATTCTGTAGGCTGTCATTTTGTCTTATTGACTGTATCCTTGGCTTTACAAAAGCTTCTCAGTTTCAGGGGGTCCCACTTATGGATTGTTGTTCTTAGTGTCTGTGCTAGTGGTGTTATATTTAGGAAGTGGTCGCCTGTGCCAATTTGTTGGAGGGTATTTACCACTTTTTTTTTTTTTTTCTATCCGGCTCAGTGTGGCTGGGTTTATGTAGAGATCTTTGCTCCACTTGGATTTGAGTTTTGGATAGGCTTGGATCTATTTGCATTTTCTACACACTACCATCCAGCTATGTCAACACCATTTGTTAAAGATACTATCTTTTTTCCATTGAATATATTTGGCCTCTTTGTCAAAAATCAAGTGTTCATAGGTGTGTGGGTTGATGTCTGGGTCTTCATTTCAATTCCATTCATCCACAAGTCTGTTTTTATGCCAGCACCAGGCTGCTTTTATTACTGTAGCTCTATAGTATAACTTGAAATCAGTGATGGTGGTGCCTTCTGAGGTTCTTTTGTTGAGCAAAATTGTTTTGGCAATCCTGGCTTTCCTGTTATTCCATATGAAATTGAGTATTCTATGTCTGTAAAAAGTTGTGTTGGGATTTTGATGGGAAGTGCATTGAATCTGTAGATTGCTTTTGGTATTGTAAAAAGAATTGCCATTTTTACTATGTTGATCCTACCTATCCAGGAACATGGGAGATATTTCCATTTTCTAATATCTTCTTCAATTTCTTTCTTCAGTGATCTAAAGTTTTTGTCAAATAGATTTGTTACTTTTTTAGTTATATTTACTCCAGGGCATTTAATGCTATTTGCAGCTATTATAAAGGGTGATATTTCCCTTATTTCTTTTTCAGCCCTTTTATGTTTAGTGTATTTCTATACTGATTTCTTTGAGCTAATCTTGTATCCTGCTAACATTGCTGAAGGTGTTTATCAGCAGTAGAAGTTCCCTGGTAGAATTTTGTGGGTCACTTATGTATACAATCATATCTGCAAATAGAGATATTTTGACCTCTTTCCATTTGTATCCCCTTAATCTCATTTTGTTCTCCTATTGCTTAGCTAAAACTTCAAGAACTATATTGAATAGATAAGGGGGAGAGAGGACATCCTTGTCTAGTTCCTGATTTTAGTGGATTGCTCTGAGTTTTTCTCCATTAATTTTGATGTTGGGTGTCAGCTCCTTGTAAATCACATTTATTACATTTAGATATTTTCTCTGTATTCCTGATCTCTCCAGTACTTTTTTCATAAAGGGGTGTTGGATTTTATCAGAGCCTTTTCAGCATCTAAGGATATGATCATGTGGATTTTTTCCTTCAGTTTGTTTATATGCTGGATAACATTTATGGTTTTTTATGTTAAATCATCTGTGCATTTCTGGGATGAGGCCTACTTGATCATGGTTGATGATATTTTTTATATGTTGTATCCAGTTTGCGAGAATTTTGTTGAGCATTTTAGCATCAATATTCATGAGGGAAATTGATATTCTCCCTCTTTGTGGTGTCTTTGAGTGGCTTGGGTATTAGGGTAATTGTGGCCTCATAAAAAGAGTTTAGCAATATTCCTTCAGTTTCTACTGTGTGAATCAGTTTGAGGAGTATTGGTAACAGTTCTTCTTTGAATGTCTGGTAGAATTCTGCACTGAAATCGTCTGGACCTGGGCTTTTTTTCTTCGGAGGCTTTTAATGACAGCTTCAGTTTCCTTTAGGGTTATAGGTCTGTTTAAGTATTTAGTCTGTTCTTCATTTAATTTTGGTAAATGGTACCTGTCCAAAAAGCTGTCCATTTCTTCTAGGTTTTCCATTTTTGTGGAGTATAGATTTTCAAAGTATAACCTGATAATTCTCTGTATTTCCTGGGAGTCTGTTGTTATGTCCCCCTTTTCATTTCTTATTTTGTTCATTTGGATACTCTGTCTCTGCTTTTTGTTTAGTTTGGATAAAGGTTTATCTATCTTGTTGACTTTTTCAAAGAACCAACTCTTTCATTTGTTAACTCTTCATATTGTTCTTTTCGTTTAAATTATGTTGACTTCAGCTCTAAGTTTGATTCTTTTCTGCTACTCCCTCTAGGTAAGTTTGATTCGAATCAAATTCAAATTGTTCTAAGGCTTTCAGCTGTGCTGTTAGTTCTCTAGTGTGGGATTTCTCTAGGTTTTTCATATAGGCATCTAGTGCTATAAATTTTCCTCTTAAGACTATTTTCATTGTGTCCCACAAGTTTGAGTACATTGTGGATTCATTTTTGCTTCATTCTAGGAAGACTTTGATTATTTCTTAATTCCTTGCTTAACCCAGAGGTGGTTCAGTTGAGTGATGTTTAGTTTCCGTGAGTTGGTAGGCTTTCTGTGATTTTTGATGTTGTTGAACTCTAACTTTATGCCCTTGTGGTCTAATATGGTAAAAGGGATTATTTCCATTCTTTTGTATCTTTTGATATTTGCCTTATGACCAATTATGTGGTTAATTTTAGAGAAAGTTCCATGTGCTGAGAAATATGTATATTCCTTTGCATTTGGTGGAAACTTCTGTAAATATCTATTAAATCCATTTGCATCATAACCTCTGTTAGACTCCTTATTTCTCTGTTAAGTCTCTGTTTGGTTGACCTATCCAAGGGTGAAAGTGGGGTATTGAAGTCTCCCACTATTTGGATGTGAGAATTGATGTGGGATTTGAGTTTTAGTATTGTTTCTTTTACATATGTAGGTGCCCTTATATTAGGGGCATAAATATTCAGAATTGAAATCTCATCTTAATCAATTTTTCCTGACATGAATAAGTAATGTCCATCCTGGTCTCCTTTAATTGATTTTAGTTTGAAGTCTACTTTATTAAATATTAGGATGGCAGCACCAGATTGTTTCTTGGTGCCATTTTATTGGATATTTTTTTCCCATCCATTTACTCGGAGCCTGCATCTGTCTTTAATGTTGAGGTGTGTTTCTTGTATGCAGCAGAAGGAAGGCTTCTGTTTTTGTATCCATCTTGATAGTTTGTGTCTTTTTAATAGGTGAATTGAATCTATTGATATGAAGGGATGTTAGTGTCCTCTGATTGTTATTTCCTGTTATTTTTGGTGGTAGCTTGTATGTATTTCCTTTCTATGTGTTTTTTTCCCCCCTGTGGGATTATTGAATGTTTGTGGTTTCATGGGTGTATCTGGGATCCTTAGGTTGGAGTTTTCCCTCTAATGCTTTCTGACAGGCCAGATTTGTGGATAGGTATTGTTTAAGTCCCTCTTTGTCATGAAATATCTTGTTTACTTGGTCTATGGTGATTGATAGTTATGCTAGGTATAGTAGTCTAGGTTGGCAGTCATACTCTTTTTTTGTGAGTATAACTTCCGACCAATACCTTCTTGCTTTCATTGTTTCCATTGAATAGTCAGGAGTGATTCTGATGTGTCTGCCTTTATAGGTAAGTTGGCCCTTTTCTTTTTTAGCTCTTAAATTTTTTTCTTTGTTCTGTATATTTTGCAGCTTGATTATGTGGTGAGTGGACTTTTTTGAGGGGGAAGTCAAATCTGTTTGGTGTTCTGTAAGTTTCTTTTATCTTTATTGGCATTTCCTTCTTTAGGTTGGGAAAATGTTCTTCTATGATTTTATTGAATACATTATCTGTGCTTTTGAGCTGGTATTCTTCTCCTTCTTCTATTACTATAATTCTCAGGTTAGGTCTTTTCATGGTGTCCCAAATTTCCTGAATGTTTTGCGTTATGACTTTTTTTGGTTTTTCTTGTTTTCAGTGACAAATGTATCTATTTCCACTATTGAGCCTTCCACTCCTGAGTTTTGCTCTTCCATCTCTTGGATTCTGTTGGTTATGCTTCTATCTGTATTTCCAGCTCTTTTCTTCAGATTTTCTATTTCCACCTTTGCCTCATTTTGTGCCTTTTTTATGGTTCTATTTCAATTTTTAGTTCCTGGAATGTTTCTTTCATTTTTTGGTTTTCCTTTTCTTGGTTTTCTTTCCAGGATTTGTTCATCTCTTCCAAGTTTCTGTTTGTATTTTCTGTTTCTCTAAGGGAATTTTTTATATCCTCTTTGAAGGCTTCAGTAAACTTCATAAAGGTATATTTGCTGTTGTTTCCTTCTCTTTCCTCTTCATTGCTCTATTCCGATGTTGTAGTTGTAGAACCAGTTGTTTCTTCTGGTGTTGCCTTCTTGTTCTTTATATTGTTATATGTATTCTTGCACTGGTGTCTGCCTATGGCTTCAGTGGTTCTCAGTTAGTCAGCTCCTAGTCAGTAATGGCTAGAAGGCTTGTGTGTCTTCTGTCTGCTCTGAGCAAGGGGTCTGTTTGATATCTGACTCTGAACAGAGGTCTGAGTTTCAAAGGCCTCAGTCCTTGTTTGATGGCACAGTTCACCCTGGAGGTGGAGCCTGGCCTGGCGAGGTCCTTTCTTTTAGGGGTTGCTGGAAGAGGCTCCTCACAGCTAAAGATTAGGGCCCGTCTGCTGGCAAGTGTCTGAGATTAGACCCTTGTGTATGACCCCAGTCCTGGAGAGGAATTCTCTGGATAGGTGGCCCAGGAGCTGGAATCTGCTCACCTCTAGAAAGTTTGTTTTTAATTCCAAAGTGTTCAACCCTTAGATGCTGGTATGTTCTAGTACATTCTGATAAGACAGTAGCTCTTCTCTCCACTCATTTCTTTTCATTCCTGAAGAAAGTTGATTTTATTATTTCTTCATGCCCTTATTTTCAAAATATCTTGAACAGTTTCATACATATAACCTAGTTTGCATACATATATGATTTTTCATTGCTTAAATTTTACCTGCAAGGGAAATCTTTGGAGTAATTACTTTGAAAAGAATAGATATGATGAAATTTTGTCAGGTATTGACATGTCTCCCGTATCTGAACATGAGGTGATGCCATGTGATGATAGAGTTGCTCTGAAAACTTGAAGTAGTTTAGGTCAGCCTATATGTTAAATAAAAGCTGTTGACTGTGCACTAGGAAATGCCCTGGGTACCAAGAATAAAGCAGGGACATCTGTTCTAAGGGACTACTTCAGCATGTTCTACATAGTTTATTTTACAATGACTCAATAAAATGACTGAGCAGAAGGGGTGTAACAAAATTCTAGCTTACATAGAATTATAACTGTACCATGAAGAAATGGCTCTGGTAATTTTACATTGTTTTGGTTGATAATTAGGACAGCAGCTGGTATTTCAAAGGAAAAGAAAAGCAGAGTGTGTGGCTATGATCTTATTTTGGTACACAATATGGGAAAAACATAGCTCCAAGCTCGGAGCTGTTCTTCTCAGGGTGTTAAGAGGGTATGAGCTTGGGAGTCAGGCAGTCAGCAACTTGCAAACACAGGGGGGGGGGGCGTGGGATTGAGGGTTAGAAAGGGCCTGCCAGTGCAAACACTAGGAAGACAGAGTCAAGAGGGAAACCTTGGGCCCTGGGTGTCAAGTCCATGCTACTAGGAATTTAGATATAATGATAATGATATAATAATTTTATAGACTTTGTGGCTACAACTGGTCTTTCCATTAGCTTGTTTGCTGAGCATATTTTCTTTTGGGTCAAGATGTTCTAAGTTTTCAAGTATGAATTTCCTAGTCCTTCAGGGAGAGAATATTTTTTTGATTTGAAATCAGAACTAGTAGTCTTACAATACTATATTAAGCACAATAAAGTAGAATAAGGTAAGAAAAAAAATCCACAAATCATTAACCATTCATTCTGTTACTGGAGAACTATGGTAATGCTTTGCAAGCTGCCTGTTAAGAGATCCCTGACACAGTGTTTCTTTCCAAGGATACTAGTTTCTGACTAGTTAAGCATTATCCAGAAAAATGAATGAATGTTTGCTTTCTTAGCAGAAGGGGTATGGCAATCTTAGACCTCAAGTTATACAGGATTCTAGATTATATACAGTGATTCCTGTACCATGATAAATCCTGATGTCAGGAAAGGAACTTAATTGAAAGACAGAAAATGAGCAGAGTATGGGTGTGATCTCACTTTGCCATGCAATATGGAAAGGCTTTTCAGTATATTCCTGAGTACAGATAAGTAGAACTTTGAATAGTGAGGGGATGACTTGGAAACTCCTGAAGACTTGGTTGTAATACTAATCCTAGGACTATTCCAAATTTAACTGTTTTTTTTTTTCTTTATTTTAAAAACACATACAAAAGATGTTTTGGAATCTAATCGAAAAATAATACAAAAGACATAGCAACTCTTACTCTGCTATTTTTTTCCTCTGTCTGACATGGGTCCCATTGTGACAACACATGTGTGTATTATACATAAGAAATTTCACTAGAAATATTAGTCCCAACTAATCACTCCCAACAGTACAGAAAATACAATTGCATGTTTCCTTTAAAGTATTGGAATTTTCAGTTTGAAGCAATCATTTTTGACAATTTCTATAGTAGTATAATCTATAATTTGTCAACATGTGACAGTTATGGATTCCTATTACTTTGAGATATAATTTGACATTTATGTATTTAACTCAAAGTATTATAACCATTTTAATTTTAGCAGATTTCTTTGGTATTTGTTTTTGTCTTTTTTTGTGTGTGTATATGACAGAAAGACTTTATGTTTTGTCTCATTTTGTTGCTGTTGTTAAAAAAGGAAAGAAAATGTCTCAAGTTTTAAATTCAGTAATTATACAAATTTTTTTCCAGTAGACAGCCACCTCATAGAATTTATGCATTTTTTGTCCATTGCACATTTATTGGCATAATGTAAGCAGCATTACTCATCAAAGCTTTAAGCTAAAATCTTGTTTATGGAGCTCCATAAAAAGAGAGAAGCCTAAGGCCCTCACCTACACACTGCTTTCCTGGTAATGAACCTTCTTTGTTGGTCAGAAGGCCACTGATAGCACCTATCTTCTACATGACTTGCTACATCAAAAAGAGAAAGGCTGACTGAAGGAACCAGACTGGAATTGAACCACTCAGTGGAACTTCTGCATCTTAATGAATACCATCTTTCATTTACGCTCCAAAAGTGATGCAGTAACCTTTTTGAGAGGGCTGAGGAATATTTTGGTAACCAAGAGTTCTTCCCTGGCAGGTGTGAGGCTCTGGGTTTGATTCCTAGCACTTTTTCAAGTGAGAATAATCACATATAAGCCTACAGCCCCAACACTAAAGAGGTAGAAGCCAGCAAATCAGGGATTTGCAGTCATTCTTAGCTACACAGAGTTGGGGCCAATATGGCCTAGTGATTGTTTTTAGAAAAAAGACAAAACTTAATTTTATCCAATGTATTGGTATTTCTCCCTAAAAATGACTTAGATTGTGGTGGTCTACTTTATCTAAGGCCAGCTTTCTTACCTGTAATGTGTCATTTTCTGATATAATTTCATCAACGAAGGCCAAATATTTTTGCCTATAAAAGGTAAATTTTCAAATATCAATATGCTGATTATGTATTAAAGTCTATATACTTCTAAAATGTTTTGAGTGTGTTTTATTAAAATCTTCATGTAGTAACTTCAAAGATACAGTACCAAAAGCCATTTATATAAAATTCTTTAATATTGATCACATTTCAGAGCAGCTTTTGCCTTTGAACTTGTGATGCATTGGTTAACAGTAGAACAATGGTAAGTTGAGTTCTGGAGGACTTACTCAAGGAGAGTAATCACAACGTGGTCATCTTTGCCCTGCCAAAGCATTTCTCCTTCAAAGTGCACCAGTCCGTGTTTCCTGGCACGCATGAGGATGCCCACCACTTTATCTGAAATGCGAACATATCTATCAAAGAGTTCTCCGAAGGTGACCTGGATCTTGCCATCCCTTCTGTGTCGAGCCATTGTGCGGATAACAAAGCACAACTCCATGATCTCCCTGTAGATGTGTTCCTCGGCTCGCTTGGCTCGTTCAGCTGTCTTGCTTCCTTCCTTGGGACGGCCATAGCCCTCATCCCCCTTGTGCAGCCGAGTGGACATGGCCAGGTCATAGTCAAACTCCTCACTGAAGGGATTGAGCTTCTGTGACTGTATGTGTTCATCAGCCCACTGCTGCCACCTCCCTTTCAAGCTGTCCACTTGGCTGTATTTCCGACGGGTGGAACAGTTGAGTGTCTCCGTGTATCTGTTGGCCCTGAAGCACAAAAGGTGGAGAAGCAAAGTCAGCAAATGAACTGCTAATGTCAGTTTCCTTTGTACCTTCCATGTGTGCATCTGAGTGTAAGTCTTCACTGTTCCTGTTAGGATAAAATGTTAAAAAAAAATAATTGGGGTGGGGGCATTTCTATCATTACTTTATATCCTAAGTCACTTTTTCTGTAACGGTGGATTAAACACTAAGGATGTTAAACTCAAGTTTAAAAAAAAAAAAATGAATTACAAAACCTCCCTTACCTGTAGTGTGAAACTGTCTATTTCATGTTATGAACATTCCTGAACTGGAATCAGTTCTCAGAGGGCTTCTAAAACCAGTTATTTCCCAAACATGCATTTGGTACTACAAGACAGATTAGAGTAGTTATGCATAGAATTTTGTACATTTTTTTCCATAAGAGCCTATTTACTCCAGTGTTAGTGATGTGTACAAGTTTGTAAGGCAATCAGGATGTACAACTAGAAAACACGTGCTGGCATCGAGGACACTCAGTGAACGCTGTATGCTGGCATGCTTCCAAGCACTATTAGTGTTCTCTATAATCACCTATAAGATGGATAAGTTCGGGGCTGGAGAGATGGCTCAGCGGTTAAGAGCACCGTCTGCTCTTCCAGAGGACCCGGGTTCGATTCCCAGCACCCACATGGCAGCTAACAACTGTCTGTAGTTCCAGTTCCAGGCAAACACCAAGGCAAATAAATAAGTAAATAAATAAAGTTTAAAAAAAAAAAAAGATGGATAAGTTCAGTCAGCTGTATAGATGAGGAAGCTGAAGCCAGAAAGAACACAGGACGACCTAGAAACAAAACTATTAAGTGGCTAAGACTAGAATTTGAAGCCAAGTTAAGCTGACGCAAGAGGTCAGTAAGCAACAAATACTGCATTAGTCTGTAGCAGAGGGAGGGTTCTGCAGAACTGAAGCTAAACATCAATGTGATGCCAGCAGCATTCAGGGATCACATGTGATAAATAGTGTGTGTGTGTGTGTGTGTGTGTGTGTGTGTGTGTGACACAGGTGCATGCGCATATATAGGTATGTGTGTTCCCTTGGAATTCGAAATGCATTTTTAAAATTAAAACTACAAGACCCAGCTTTTGAAATACTGTGTTATAATAAGGGAATAGAGACCTAATTTTCAAATAGCTAATTTTTTTACCTGAAAAACTTCTCTGTTGCTTCTGTATCTCCAGTTTAAAGAAACTTTTTCTCACTTTGTTTTTCTTTGTAAAACAAACAAAAATTTACCCCATCTCCCCAAGGCTTTATTCTGTGAAGCACTAAGTGGCCTCATGCCTGGAAGCATTGGGATTGAAGATGTGAAGAGAAGTTTTCGAATTATCTCTCCAGTGGCATGACAGGATTCTGAGCACTCACAATTCTCCACTCGAAGCCCAAGAGTGGGCCAGGATTATCTGTCAGTGTACAAACTTCCTAAATTCTGCTCAGATGACAAATGGACCTGTGATTTGCAGTAAATCCTCTCCCTGTGATCCTAAGCTCTGTTTTGTTAGGATAACCCTGAGTTTATAAGACACATCATATCCCAGGCCAGGAGACAAATATTTGCTCTTCTTCCATAAGGAAGACATTCAGCCTAGCAAGTGCAGGCATCAGACCTTTATGTGGGTTAAGTGCGATAGTCATTTTCAAAGAAATAGCATCCACTAGATGGCGAAATTTCACTACTTCCCATGTTTCTATTTCAGAAAGTCCTGGACTATGTAGTGGTTTCTCTTAGATTGGAATTGGAAGGGAATGCTCTGATGTAATACTTGTTGCCATGGGGAAAAAATCATGCAGCAAGGTTA
This sequence comes from Sigmodon hispidus, assembly GCA_004025045.1. Lineage (NCBI taxonomy): Eukaryota > Metazoa > Chordata > Mammalia > Rodentia > Cricetidae > Sigmodon > Sigmodon hispidus. The sequence continues at coordinate 160,975 of PVIH01001021.1, forward strand.
ACTGGAAAAAAACAGCACACAGAACTATACACACAAATTTATTGAAATCCCTTGTATTTGAAATAGTGATAAACACAATGAAGTGGACTAGATGTTACTTACTCAGCCCTGTTAAAGTGTGCTGGCACTGCTTTGCTGTCAGATGTCTGTCACCTTCCAGTGTGGGCTGCAACCCTTTAGAAGAGTAAATTATGTACCTTTGAAGCCACAGTGATACAGACAGGCATAATCTAATGATCATAGCTAAGGGAAAAATTCTAGCAGCATATTTGAAAATGCCTGTCCATCCTGCTACAAAGTGTGAGATATTGCAGAAGGTAGTTACGTGATACAGTAAAGTCTTACTAGCTCTGCTCCAAGCTAAAGTATCATACGCTCAGCCTCTAGGAGTTCTGGCTGCTTTGCTACTCCATCTGTCCTTTACATGATACCACCTAAACACTCTGTGTAGCCATTAGATAGTGGGAAAAGCACCCTAAAAGACATTCTCAGAAATAATCCATGTAACATAAACTTGCATTTGCAACTAAAGGGTAGAGTCACAAGCTGAAGAATTCAGTGATGTTATGCACAAATGAAAAATATTACATCAGCATCCAGGTGACCAATTGAATATGTGACCTCCTTAAATATTTTTATGTGGGTATTATGATTATTATGTAATATTTATAAAGGAAAAAGGATAAGTAGAAAACTGTTTACACTAGCATTGGGAGATGATTTGTTTAAACTGTCCAATGACTTTCTGATTTTTTCGGATATAATTTTTGTCTTCTATGAATTAAGAACTTAGATGCTCTGAGTATTGGAGCTCAATGTTGCTTGGGAATAAGAGTTTTTGTTGATTTGGAAATAAATCTATGAAGAAACCATTATCTTTTAAAAGAAGCATTTTCTAAATCTTGTTTCATTGTTATATTGTAATTCCCCAAAATAAAAGGAAATGGAACAAAACAAAAATTAGAAAATATAGCCAGGAATGGCTGCTCACACCTTTTATCCCATCACTGAGGATGCAGAAGCACATGGATCTCTGTGAGTTTGAGACTAGCCTGGTCTACAAAGTCAGTTCAGGACATCCAGGGATGTTACAGAGATACACCCCATCTCAACACACACACACACACACACACACACACACACACACACACACACACACTACAATGGATTTTTACCATACCAACAAACATCTTGTATGGATGGTTTTATATTTTGAATTGTTAAAAGTATGAATGTGTCAGGTTTAAATTTGAATTAGAAATTCTTATATCCTAGAGATATTTTAGGTCACTGAATGCAAAACTGATATGTTATTGCATGCTTTAAGTTTTCAGGTGAAAAGGCTCTCAATCTGTGCGACATGACCACTTTGAGGGTTGAACAGTTTCACTGAAGTCATCTAATACTATCAGAAAACACAGGTTTATACTTAATCATAATTGTAGCAAAGTTTCCATTATTGTACCAGATGTGACTAGCAAAGTACCTTGGAAAGTTTAGTTTTGTTAACAGAAGCATCATATAATTCCTAATCTGTCTGCTCTAAAAGTGGCATGATCTTTATTACCTGAATACAACTTATTATGGTATAGTGGCAACATGGGAATCAATTTAATCATGGTTCTGTCATTTGGGGAATAGCTATTTGAATAAGTTATTAAAGGGCAATAAAATAAGCAGAAAATAAAACTATCAGGAGTTTATATATAATTTATTCTCACCGAATGGTACTGGAAATCCCTCTAACATCCTTTACCCAGATCTCAGCTTCAGCATGTTAAGGGGGCCTAAGAGTAAATGTTCAAGTTTAGAATATTTATAAAGGGAGGTAGTTGTGCCCCCACCACAGTCTGTGCAGTTGTTTCCTGGCTAAAGAAGCTCAGCTTCCTGTCCCACTTGACACAGAAATGCTGGGGAGAATTTGCTGCTCTGTGGGCTGGCACAGCTCAGGGACTATCACTAACTGATTAGTGGATCAGTGGGGTCATATGTGCCAGGGTTACCACCTAAGGGCAGCACCTTTGTTTCCGATCAGCAACTATGATCTTTGCTTCCCTTTCTAACAGGCTGAGGCCCAGGCCTCTGATTCTTTCTACAAATTGGTAACTATTCAAAAGTCAAAGGAAAGCGTTGTTTTTACTAGAATTGGAGAACGGATCAGGGAGTAAACATCAAGATAGGTTGGAGAGATGGTTCAGTGGTAACTGAGCTTGAATCCCCAAGCCCCACATACAAATAAAAATACATATACATATGGCTGATGTTCGTGTAATTGCAGCACTGAGAAGCAGACAGATTCCTATGTGCTTGCTGGCCAGTCAGATGAGCAAAGCAGTGAACTTCAGATTCAGATACCTTGTCTAAAAGTGGAGGGCATCAATCAGAGCAAGACACCTGCCATAGTTCTCTGGCTTCCACACCCACACAGAGGGGTTTATGTTCAGACAGGTTTACACACACACACATACACACACACAAAAGCTATTATTTTGAATCTTAAAGCCCTTCCACGTAGTTGTACTTAAGTCCTGCACATTGGCGGTCACTGAGATCATCTAAAGTGATGATTTGTTTTATGCTAAGGGAATGTCTTAGCACAAGGGTTGGAATGCAAGCTCTGGTTCAGCCTTTCCTGCCGCCTCACCTACTGTTTCTGTGACTTTGATGTGTCTTAGTTTCTGGGTGTCTCATTTTTAAGCTTATATCCTAGGTCTCCCACACACTAACAAAGGTGCCCACATACAAACTGAACTCAGGAAGCCAGAGACTAGTGCTAATATCTCCACTTGTGGGTGAGACAGCAATGGCATGGACCAGAAGGGACGGTTAGCATTGTCCTTTCAGGATGTCCCCACCCTAAAGGACTCACTAACTGCCAGCACATCCCCTTCCCTCTATGTATCTATTGCTGGCTGTAACTCGGGTGATTGAGGTAAAAGGAACACAAGGATGCATTCACTTACTGGGAGGGCAAGGGGCGTTTGATTCTGGCAGCAGCCACCTGCACTGCATCCTGCTCAGGTCTCTCCTCCATGTCCCCTCCATAACCACTGTCCTCTGTGTCTATGCTGTCACTTTTCCACTTGGGCTCTTCCTGTTCCATCACTTTCCAGCCTTTGGTCAGCTCAGATACCAAGTTGCTGCATTTTCTTCTCCGTGTAGGCGAGTCATGACTGCGGAGGAGTCTTTCAATGTCATTCTCTGGCTGAGCAGCTTCAGACACTCCCCCATCGTTCTCATACCTGTGGCTCAGGTAGTTCATGTCTCCTCCCCTCTCATAAGCCTTGCTGACAACTGTTCTGGTCACCTCTTTCCGTTTGATGTGGGAGACCTCGGAGGCTTCTTCTGACTGTTGTCCATTCCCATGGCCATCTGGCTGTGGAGATGGAGGTTTGGGGGCATGCTGGTGAGGACTGGAGCAAACCACTGGTTGAGGTGTGTGGGGTGAGTCGTGAGTTGCTCCAGGCACCCAGCCTGCAGGCTCCTGGGCCTGCCTGGTGCTGTTCTCATTCGCCCACTGCTGCCAACCTCGGGCCAAATTGATAACCAAGGTTGCTGTGCGTATCTTCCGTAGGGCACTCTTGGCTGGTCCCGCCTCCCTTTCCTTTTCTCCAGGAGCCATGCTACCTGTTTCTTCTCTGCTGACACTCTGGGTACTGGCTATAGAGGGAATGTGGTTGAGAAAGATAACTGGGACTTAAATAGAAGCAGGGTGTGAGTAGGAAGGAGAGCCTGTGACGGCGGAAACTATGCAAAGCATTTCTTGCCAAGATGGGGTGCCATCTCCCTGATGGTGTTCTGTTTTTAAACCCTGACAGGTCTCATTTTATCACGGCACAGGGACATCTCTGGTGGCAAAGGACACTCTCCTCTCTTCTCCAAGTGCCAGAATGGAAAGTACTGGATTGCATCATGTGCTAAGCTTTATGGTTTTCTTGACCTTAAAGTATGATCCTACCATTAATAGACGCATACAGTTTGTACACAAACTGTCCTACAGCATCAAAGGCTTATTCGCAGTTAAACCTCAGTAGCCTTAGTACAGCTGCTATTTGGTCCCATTTCACAGAGTAGTGAAAAGATATCTAACTTCTTGTAGATAAAACTATAAGATTCAAGTCCTGACAGACTGAAAGCAGAGCATTCTTTTATTATATAACTGTTAGAAAGAAATCTTAGAAAACTGTCTAATCAGTTCTTCTTTTCCAGATGGAAACATTGGAACCCACAGAAAAAATAAGATCCAGGTGGTAAAAGGTTCATTATTGTTTTCTATCCCCATTTTGGGAGAAAACCTACTAATATATGTTGGCATATAATATGTATATTAATTTTAAGACAGTAAACTATTTTAATGACATAAAATTTAAATTTCAGTTATTTTAAAAATTATTGAAAGTTAATCTTTTTAAATATCAAAGCTGTTTTAAATCTATGTAAAGTCAAAATAAATAGATGCTACTGAAGCATGCTCTCCATTTTATTTTGAGACAAAGTGTCATTATATAGCCTTAACTGGCCTGGGCCTTGCTATGTACACGTTATCCTTAAACTCCCAGAAATCCCCCTGTCTCTGCCCCCTTAGTGTTAGACATAAAGGCGTACACCACTACATCTGGCTCCCTTTTATTGTTGTTTTGCTTTTCATGATTAATTATTAGTTAGATTAATTTTAATTATTTTTTATGTTTGAGGTTCTAATATAATTACATCATTTTTATTATCGCCCTTCAAACCTCTCCAAATTCATGATCTCTTCTTTCATTAATTGTTGCATGCATGCTGTGTGTGTTTCCTAAATAAATAAGTACAACATGCTAGTCTATATAATGTTCCTGGTATGACTACACAAAACTATACAAAAACTACAGGCAACTAAGAAGTACAGAGAGCAGGAGAAATAGTCTTCCCTAGGTAACAGCTCATCAATTGGTTATTAAGTACAAAATGATGAGCCCTGAAAACATACATTCTCCTTGCTTTTAATAATATAAACTTGGTTAGCAGACAAAGGAATTTGTTTGAACCCTCAGAACATCAAGTGAATGAATATTTTTGAGAAGACTGCAAAGATAAGTTATGTAGACAGAAAAACAGCATTCTGCTTAGTGTTAGACCAGATAGAAATGTGCAGGGCTCAGCATTGAATAATTTCTTGAAGTAAGACAAATACATTTGTTTTCACTAGACACTGCTTTGGGCTTTAAAGTCTACTTATTCCTTCAATTTTGACATACAGTCATCCTACTGATTGAAAAAAAAATGCATGTGAGCACTATGAAAAAATTTCTTTTGATAGACACAATCACTCAGAAAAAAAGCGTGAATTTTTCATCATGTCAGTTATTCAAACCCTAGGGGTCAAACAATTTGGGAAATGTTTAAAAACTCTATCTAGAAATCTGTGCAAAGTGTTCTCTGAGGTCAGCAGCATATGATAACATCAATAGTACACAGACAGAATCCTTGATTAATTAAGCTGAAATGGGATCACAAGGGCAGGGGACTTATTATAAACAAAGGTTTAAATCCAAGCTTAAATTCCTGGCCTTCCTTCCTCGAATGTAGGTACATTAAACACTGCTGAATTCTGTGGGATTTCATTTCTCCCCTGGTCTGTCCCAGACAGAATGGGCTCCTCTGAGACTTCCAAAAGCTTAGCTCAGGTTGATGTTAACTTCCAGCTTGCAGGGAATAGTTCAGGTTCCCTCCTCCTGAAGGAGAATGTAGAGAAGGAATGTGAACATGGCTTCATATATTAGCATCCATTGCAGTCCACTGCCTGAGGTTTGAGGCTGTCAGCAGATGGCCTTTGGGGGCAGAAGTAGCTTCTAAAAAGATTCGCTCATTCCTTGGAGATTTGGCTTTGGTAACAACTGCAGCTCTTCAGACATTTACAGAGCTCTTTAAAATTTCTGTGTAGTTCTGAACCCCATTTTTTCATTGGATTATTCAGGGTTTTGAGCTCTAGTTTCTTCAGTTCTCTATATATTTTAGAGATCAGTCCTCTGTCACTTGTAGGGTTGGTGAAAATCTTTTCCCATTCTGTAGGCTGTAGTTTTGTCTTATTGACAGTGTCCTTGGCCTTACAGAAGCTTCTCTGTTTCAGGAGGTCCCACTTATTAATTGTTGTTCTTAGTGTCTGTGCTAGTGGTGTTATATTTAGGAAGTGGTCTTCAGTGCCAATGCATTGGGGGGTTCAGAACTAAAAAGGAAATTCTCAGCAGAAGAATTACAAATGGCTGAATGGCACTTGAAAAACTGGTAAACATTGTTAGCCATCAAAGAAATGCAAATTAAAACAACTTTGAGATACCAACTTACTTAGGTCAGAATGGCTAAGATTAAAAAACACAGATGACAGCCTATGCTGAAGAGGATGTGGAGCAAGGGGAAAACTCTTCTATTGTTGGTGGGAGTGTAAGCTTGTTCAGCCAGTCTGGAGTGCAGTATGGTGGTTTCTCAGAAAACTGGGAATCAATTTCCAGAAGGATCCAGCAATACCACTATTGGACATATACCTTAAAGATGCACATTTGCACTCCAAAGGCATCAGCTCAACTATGTTCATAGCACCATTATTCATAATAGCAAGAACCTGGAAACAACCTAGATGCCCATCAACTGAAGAATGGATTAATAAACTGTGGTACACCTACACAATGGAATACTACTCAGCAGTAAGAAAAAATGATATCCTAAAATTTTCAGGCAAATGGATGAATTTGGAGAATATCCTCCCGAGTGAGGTATCACAAACCGAAAAAGATAAGCAGAGGATATACTCATTCATTAGTGGACTTTAAAACAAAAAGTAAAGAACACATAAGCTGCAAACCACAACCACTGAACAGCTTGGGATCTGAAGGAACTTAAGAGAGACATTCAGAGATTCCCCTAGGAAGAGAAAATTGAGAAGATCTCCTTAGCTAATTGGAAGCATAAGGGATTGCAATCAAAGGAGGTGGGAACAAATCACGAGAGAAGGAGTTGATTAAGTGAGAGAAACAACAAGGAGGGAAACAAAAAGAAAGAGGTGTTGACCAAACAGGACTTCCCCCATAATCAAATGAATAATCATCCTAAATGCCATCACAGAACTTACATCGAACAATGAATAGAGGTAGAGGCAGGGATGCATGGTTGAGCACTGGGCGGAGATCCTGGTCCAGCTGATAGCGGGGGAGGAGACTCTATCTGAGCAAGGCGATAGGGACTATGCGGAAAATCCTCATAGTGATGGCTGGCTGGAGTTCTGGGGAACTCACTGAATCAAGAACAGCCACCTGGGAACCATCTGGAAAAGGAGCTAAGTCCTCCAAGGATAGGCATGGATAATATGTGGAGCCTCAAGGGGAGTGTTCAGACTGTGTTTTTGTGCATAGACTGACACCTTGGAGCCCATTCCCCCCAGAGGAACACCTAACCCAGTATTGATATTAGGATGAAGAAATCAGATTTGCCTGGAGTGGATGCTGAGCTAATCCACCTTGGGACCTTGGAACCTCCTTCCCTTGCTGGGGAGGATCCTGAGCATAGGGAACTCAAAGCTTGCCTGCCCCTCCACAGTTACACACTACCTCCAAAATGGCCAAACCCACTCCAATAAAGCCATACTTTCTAATTGTGCCTCTCCCTATGAGATTATAAAGACCAATTACATTCAAACTGTCACAGTAAATTTTTAAAAATATATTGATCGCTAGAGCTGGAGAAATAACTCCAGTTTAAATTACTTGTTGCTCTTGCAGGATCCCAAGTTAGTTTCCAGAACATACATAGGAGGTACAACTTCAGAATCAGAACCTTAAAAACCTTCTTCTGGCTTGCATAGGCACCAAGTATTCATGTGATTAAGATATTTAAGTGAAGGCAAAACAGTTAAACACATAAAAAAATTGGTATTGACTCAGTCATTATTGATCACATGAATGGTAGTAGAAAAGTTAAAAAGATATTTGCACATCTTTCCTTTTAAATCAAGTGCAATCCCTCTTCATAGACAGCAGTAAAGGTCACTACACCAAAGACATTTTTAAAATCTTTATCTGTCTAGCATCATATATAAAATAATTTATCTGAGAACCATAGAAAATTATTAGATATATACCAGGCAATAAGATGGTAAGTAGAGTGAAGCAAAATAACATGATAACAGAATCTTATTTTTTAAGGCTCACTAGTTTTTCACTGTATATTTATGCCAATGTTTATGAGTGAGACATGGGTAGATAGTGGAGTTGTTTCCATATCTTGGCTCTTGTGAATAATACTGTACAGAGTATGATAGTGCAGATATCTTTTCCCAAAGAATGATTCATTTATTTTTATTTTGTAAAAATGCTTTATATTTGTGTGAGGGTACTAGATACCTTGGAACTGGAGTTACAGACAGTTGTAAGGTTCTGAGAATTGAACCAGGGTGCTCCAGAAGAGCATCCAGTGCTCTTTTCTGTGGAGCCATCTCTTCAGACCCCAGGTATCTTTTTAAATAATTTGTTTTGCTTACTTTTTGGGAAATGAATAAAATATATTTTATTATATTATTCCCCTCTCCAAGTTCTTCCTCGATTTCTCACCTCCTTATTGACCTGATTTGAAGTTCTCCCCTCTCTCTCTCTCTCTCTTAAAAAGCATCAAATATAGTTTGAATTGGCTGGATACTCTTGGTCCTAAAATTTGCCTTGGGGTATGGTCAATATACCAAGTGTTACTCAGTTGAAGAAAACTGTTCCTTACCCAACAACAGTCAAATGCCAGTAGCTCCTTGGCTAGTCAAATGCCAGTATGCTCACCTCACTTTTTCTTTACGCTGAAAATTTGTCTGTCTTGAGTTTAAGCAGCTCTTATGCACACTATCAGAATCTCTGTGAGTTCTTAAATGCATCTGCCCTTCTGTGTCTGGAAACTCAGGTTCCTTGAGATCATCATGCACCTCTGGGACAATCTTCCAAGCTCATCTTCAGCATAGATACCTGAGCCTTGAGGAGAGGGTGTTATAGATAACCCATTTAGGGCTGAGTAATTCAAAGTCTCTTATTTTTAAGAATTCGGATATCTTGACAAGATTGTGATTTTATCTGCCTTAGGTATATATACAGAATTTCTGTGTGATAGTAGTTCTATTTTTAATTTTCTTACAAACTTCTACAATTTTTTATAGTGGTAATCCAGTCTATAATCCTACTAATAGTTGACCAAGGTTTCTTTACTCAATAACCTAATCAACATTTAGCTCCTGTGTTTTTGATTAGCCTTTTAAACAGGGTGGTGTGATACTCCCTAATAGTTCAAATTTTTATTTTTTAAATAGTTATTGATGTTTTCATATATGTATTATACATACTTATAATATCATTAAAGAAATGTCTTTAGATTTTAGTTCATTTTTAAATCTTGTTGTTTGTCTTATTGAGCTCTAAGGATACTTTGTAAATTGTGGCTATGAATTTTGAAGCTGAAATGTAATTTTCAAAAATGCCTTTTCATTGCCTTGTTTCTTTTGCTGTGCAGAAGCTATTTAACGTGATGTAGGCCCTAAACTGTGAAATTTTAATCATAACTGCTGTCATGGTAAACATCTAGGAGTTTTACACTTATGCCCACTTCTGGAAATTTTGTGATTTCAGAGGTTACATTTTGGCCTTTTGTCCATCTTTATTAACTTTGTTATTTTCTAAGGAAGCATTCAGCTTTATCTTTTTATGTGAAAATTCAGTTTCCCCAGGACAGTTTTATTGAAGAGACTGGCTTTTTTAATGCCCTATTTGTGGCTTCATGAAAGTTAACTCACTATACATGGGATTTTTCAGGCTCACTGTTGTGTTCAGTTTGTCAGTGTTTTTGTTTATATGCCACTAACACACTATTTTGATTGCAATAGCTTTATTTTGAGATTTTTTTTTTAAATCAGAAAGTGTGATACCTTCAGTTTTGTGTAGTAAAATTAATATATTTTCCCCTGTTAAAAATGTCTTTAGAATTCTGATAGAAGCTAAATTGTATTGCTTTATATAGCATGGACATTGTAGTGACATTAATTCTTCTAACCCATGAACATGGGGTAGTGTGTGTGTGTGTGTGTGTGTGTGTGTGTGTGTGTGTACTCACATGAATGCCACAGTGCACAGGTCAATTTTTGAGAGCCAGTTTCTTTCTTCTATCTTGTGGGGCAAAACAACAGAACTCTGGCGTTAAGCGTGGTGGTAAGAATCTTACCCTATGCGCTACCCTGCCTACCCTTCTAATTCTTTACATGGCAATTGGATTCTTTATGTGCGTTGCTGGTTTTTGACATATGGGGAAGGGTTAAAAATAAACACCTAAGGAACAAGGAACAGAAAGAGATGCTTTTAAAGAAAAAAGATGATGTTATCGATAATTGTAATCACAGAATGCTGAGAAATCAGAGTCTAATCACATGAGAATCACTCAATGAATCCAAGCCATAATGTAATTGATAACAAGTTTTTGTTACTAAATGATCAACTGAGAACCAGAGAGATGCGTCTGGGTATGAAAAATAATAGTCAATATTATTGACTATTGACTTTGCATTCTAGTCTCCGTGAAGACACTGATGTGTATCGCTCAAATTCTACTTGGGATAATTAATAAAAACTTGGAGTCAGATATTGGGGAAAATATCAGGCAGAAGGAAGCAAGCCACAGGCACTTCTCACCCAGCCACTCCCTAGGAATCCTCAGATTCAGTGCTTCTGTGTCCTCTCTGGAAAGGAGGAAAATCAAAGGGCTGAACACCCTCCTCTTTCTCTACCCCTCTATCTTGCATCCTTATTCAATTCCTAGTGCTAGGATTAAAGGTGTGTGCCACCACTGCCTGGCTTTGAATGGTCCAGAGTGCTGAGATTAAACGCGTGTGTCTCCATTCCCGGACTTTCATGGCTTGGCTGTGTCCTCTGATTTCCAGACAAGATTTATTAAATATACAATATATCACCACAGATGTGGTTTCCCCAACAGCACCTTTTTTTCTCAATTACTGTCTTCTATACCAAAAATCAGAAGAATGTATTAATATATTTAGGAACAGACACACATACAGGTTATTTAACAATAATAAAGAGAAAGATTCCAGAGGCTATGAATTTGAGAGAGAACAAGGAGAAGTATGTGGGAAAAATTGGAGGGAAGAAAGAAAAATGGTGTTAATTATATTTTAATTTAAAAAATTAATAAATATTTATAGTCGTTTACATATGATATTCTTAATAATTCTTGAAATTTTTATAATGTGTATTTAACATATTCACCATTCCTTCTCCTTCTAATTCCCCTAAAGCCTACCTTTCCTTCTTTCCTTCTCCTCCCTCTACTTTTGTACTTTATGTCTTTTTTTATTCGTTTTTGTATTTTTATAAGACACTACTGTACAGCAAACATCCTGTTCCTCTGGCTTAGAATCTTTTCTCTCTCTCTTCCACAATATTCCCTGAGTTTTAGGTACAGGAGTTGTGTTGTAGATGTCTCAACTGGGAACAGGTACCCATGAATAGTTTGTCTCTGCCTATTGACTTACTGTGGCTTTCTTATTGGCCTCCATTTTCTGTACAAAATCTTCTTTGATGAGGATGAGAGCTATTTTTCTGTAGATATAAGGGTAAGGGTGTAGAATGTAGTTAGACATTGCACTGGTTTAGAAACATGGCAGTAGTAGATTTTCCTCTAGGTTCCATGGTTTCATCAGCTACAGGAAGTTGGCTAAGGTTATAATACCAGGAATAAATTTCTCCTACTAAGTGAGCCTTTAGTAGCTGTTGGTTACCCCTAATGTGTCCATGCCACTATTGCATTATCTGGAAAATCTTGTAGTTCTGATCATCACTATTGGGGTTTGTAGATATTACATCTACTAATTGATTTTGTCTGTGGGAAGCTTACATAACTCCTTCTAATACTGTGAGAGCTAGTCCATCTTGCCTTTCTAAGAGGAAAAAGTCTTGAAACAATTAATATATATATGCTGCCTATCTTCAATTTCCCCTATTTCCTCCTGAACCCAATTCAAGCAGGTGTGAGCTTCACTATTCACTAAAACTTTTTTTCCTTGTCACCAGTGATTTCCACATTGCTAAATCTGATGATGATCAGTTATCTATCCTCTACTTACTTGTCCTCTCAGCACCCTCCAACACAATAAAACACTCATTTCTTTTTTAAAATCCTTTATTGAGGTTCTGCTGTTTCTCTGTCTACTTTAGTGGCTATGTCTTTGTTTCCTTTATCATCACCTTCTTAACACTAGCATGAGCAGAGCTCAGTCTACATGCATTTCCCTGGTGAACTCATTATTAAGCTGCTGTCTTTATTATGGCAGTTCCACAGTATGTACCTCCAAGGTCATATCTTTTGTATGTGTCTAGCATATACAGTCAACAATTTGCTAGGAATCGCTACTGGACAACTGTTTGATGGCTCACTCAGCCTTAGTTTTAAAAATGCTAAACTTACCATCTTTGTTCTAATTTGAGTTCTTTACAGTATTCTCCTCTTTCTAGCTGAGTCAATTTTATTTTGTCTAATATTTTGAAACACTATCTTATTTTTTTCTTCTCACATACTTTACACTCATTCCTCCAGCATATTCTTTTAGATCTATCATGCGACATATTTATAATTTGATCACTTCTTACCATCTTTACTGGCCTGAAGGGCTTGCAATCTTCCTACATACACATATCACCATCTTTGCATAAGTTACTGTCAACTGTTGCATGAATTATTATTACACATTTGACTTAACTGGTCCCTCTGCTCCCTCTCATGTTTACAGTGTACTTTTTACCTGGATCCTTTATAAACATATATCATATCCTTTTGTCCAAAACCTTTGGGTGGATGGCTTTATCTTACCTTTAGCAACAGAAATGACTCACGGTGGTTTGCAAAATTCTCCATCTTCTCACTAGATTCCTCAATGCTTGGCATTTGCTTTAGCACAGCTTCAGTGACAATGACTTTAATTTGTACCTGCTTCAAGATTCATACTCTTGTTCCCTTGCTTCAGCCTTCCTAATCTCTACAAAGTTTAAGATTCTGTATTTTCATATTCAAAAGACTCGTTAAAATTGCTTTATAAACAAAACAGTCTCTTCAGCAGGAATACTTTTTCTCTCTAAAATAAACACCCTGGTCAAAACCTATTTTTTCTGAATTGGAGATTAGGAAGGTAATGCAGTTTGAAACAGGAAAGGTAAATAAATACAATCAAACACTTGAAGAAAATTGCCTTATTAAGAAATAAAGCTTTAGCCTATGGAATGGCATGGTCAGAAAGCATTTAAAAATTTTCCCTTTTTACTGGTGTGGAAAGTGATATAAGGATAGTTCTTGGGTGTACATAGGATGAGAAAATAATTAGTAAATAGTAACAACACTGTAGGCAAGACTTGATTATAACCTACTCCAGGAATGTGACAGGTAGGATGTAAAGGGACATGAACTCTTCAAGTGAAATTAAACATATGTGAACTACTCACAATTAGATGTCAAACAGAAAAAAATGGAGGCCTTTGAGATAAACATGCATGACTTGCTAGGGTTTCTAGGTATATAATAGTTATATATTCACTAAGAATGCTAATATAGGGGACAGAAGTACAAAGCTTTAAAACTGGACAAAATATTAAATTTTGACTTGGATATATTGGCATTGAATTACCCATAGGACACTCAAGGGGAGTGATTCTGTAGTATGAGAAGGTTGGTAGTGTATTGCAATAGGTTTATTGTTTAGCATCAGAAAGTCTGTCTCTCAAGTCTCAGAGCCAAGGAACAGTTCTGAAGGATCATGCTCATAAACTGTGACTCCAGAGTAAAAACCGGAAGGTTGTGCCCTAAGAAAACTCTTTCCTTCATCGCTCTCCTCCCCCACCCTGAAGGACAAGACACCAGAAGCTTATGACATCGCTTTCTAAACAAGTTTCTTACGAACATCTAAATATAGAGTTTCATAGCTGTGACTTTCAACTTGATCCTGTAAAACTTTCCTTTACTTACTTGCCAAGTATATTAGAAATGCAATCTGTACTCCTTATACCTCTTGCCCACTTTTCAAGTTTTCCAGTAAAATTCTTGTTTTCCTCACAAAGTCAATCTACGCAGAGGTAACAGCCCCATCATCAAATGGAAAGAAATTTTTAATTTTTGACTGATTTTAGTCTTCTATAATATTTGGTAATCATGTCCATATCTACATGCACACATGTATATGAACATTGTGTGTACATTTGTGTTATGTGACACAGAATCATGACAAAAAGGGAACAATTAAAAGGCCAGAAAGAAATGGCCATGCATAGGAGATCTGCAGAGATGTGCATTTCACACAGAGTTGCAACCTCCTGAGAGCTTGATTGCTTGATTGTACTTCTTTGAGGGTAGGGCTGCACTTTGAGATGGAAAAAAGTGTGATAGCTCTTTCAACATGGCTTTAAAAAATGGGTTTTCAAGGCAGGGTTTCCCTGTGTAGCCCTGACTTTACTGAAACTCCTTCTATAGACCAGGCTGACTTTGAATTCACAGAGATCCTGCCTTTGCCTCCCAAGTGCTTGCATTAAGGGTGTGAGTCACCACAGCGAGGCACAATATGGCGTTATATACCACATCGTCCTGATATCTTAGAACCTTCAAAACATAGAATTAAAAAAAGACTTCTCCAACTTATCTTCAGAAGTCATGGGCATAGATATTTAGTAAATTCTAACAAGTGTGTAATGACCACTGAAACTAACCAAGCTCCATTAGAATTCATCTAGAAGGAAGCTTAAAAGGATAGTAAGACATTCTGGAAATGATAGGTTACAGGAAGAGCGCAAAAGCACATATTGTGAAATGAACCAGTTCATTTTTTTGGTGGAAAAGTTGTGTACCTTACTTGCTTCCATGGGTGGTGAGATTTGGTGACAGAGTTGGGTGGGTTTGAGAATGAAGAGGTAGCAAAGTTGTGTGACTCGGTCTGTGCTGCTCTACTTTGACAGAAGACAGCTAATCTGTGTCATGCTCAAAAGGTGGTTGGGAAAACTGGAGGCCGCCTACCCTTTCATGAGTCTCCTAAATTCATAAACACTCAGATCACAGATAATGTTTTCTGAAGAGTAGAATACCAGCCTAAGGATACTAAGAAAAATGTGGAGAAGTGCATTGAAGACATCAGTAGCGGTCATCCAAAAACTTACAGTAAAACTTCTGAAGAAGTAACCTATCCATCAGGAATTTAAATATAGACATATTTGTGAAAGAAGAAAGATAAGCATAAAGCAGATGTGAGAATCCAGGGGAGAAGTGACAAAATAATTGCTTATAAATGGAAAAATAAGCTAGAGAAAAGGAGGGGCAGATGGAGGGAATGAGGAGGTCACTATACTATGATCAACAAGAATCTGACTTGATATGTGGAAAACACAAGAATACAGTTAGATGGTGAGACCGAGACTCAGTATACAAAAATATCATATATACTTTTGGCAAAATCAGAAGATATAATGGAAGATATGAACCATTGGTGATAGCAGTAGTAAGCATAAAATGCCTGTGAATAGATTTAACTGATACAGATTCCAAAACTATAAATTCCATTGCAGTTCTTCAGAAAAAATAAATATGACTGAACAAAGAAAAAGATAAATAATAATCTTACCTGGAAGTGTTTCACGCCATAGATTCCTCTCTATAGTATGTTTAATTCTGTTCCAGATAAACATTATTTCATAGTATAGGTGCACTGGTTCTAAATGTCCTTAGAAAAGTCAAACAATTCCAACCAACCATAGAGAAAAGCAGTGGCCCACATCTGACATCCCAGCACTGTGAGATGGAAGGGAAAGAAGTTCCAGGCCTAGGCCCTTTCTGTCCCAACACGACCACAACAACCAAAAAGGAAAAAAGCAAAACAATGCACTGTGGTCAGACAATCATTTAAAGAGGAATAATGTTCAGGGATTGAAAAGTATTAAATTTACTTGCATTGGCAAGTTATACACCATGCTTAAAAAATAGAACAATTATATACAAAAATACGGCCAGGACGTTCCTCTCAAATCAGTAGGGGAAACAGTTTCAAAGAATGCCGGTGAGTTCGTACAGAAACTGAATGTACAGTGATGGTTTCAGACCACAGGGGTAGGAGTGTCTGAAAATAGGACTAGGAGGCTGTTCATTGGTTACTGAGCTACTGTACATAGTAACAAGAAGTTCTGTGTGGGATTTATAGGCAGGTAGAGAGTCACAATATACGTTTCCAAATGCTGGAGAGGCTGAAAAATGATAAAAAATATCTTAGATGCATGTATGACTGAATTTAGAAGAATTACATTAAATAATTAAAGAACTTATAGTTTCACTATAAAGGAAAAATAAATAGTTGAGAAGACAGATTTATTTGGATTTATACAATCTACCATAGAAATGTGTATTGAAACATTGCATGGTACTTTTTTAGCTATCTTTATGATTTTGTGTATGAGCTAAAAAGAAATTATACATACATACATATATATATGTTCATGTAAAAGCTATAGAATCATTGGGAAGTGTTGAATGTTTACATTTTTTGTAATGTATAGCATAATATAGAATAAATAAGTCAAAGACTTATCTATAAAATATAAAACCATAGTCACACTAGAAGAGAAAACTCCTTTAGAAATATGGAGTGGGATAATCTTATAAAACACAACTCAAAATTCAGAAGCTGTAAAGAAAGGTAAAAAGTATATGTAAAAATATCTATGTGAAGAAAAAAATTATAGTTAAAGCCAAGGGCAACATACTTGAGAGAATGCTTCTCACTAGTTAAAAGAGCAATTTCTCATAAGACACAGAAAGCAGATAGAAATTGGTGAGGAAAAAGGCCAAATTCCCAACAGAAAATTGGACAAACAGAAATAATGAGTTCATTTGGAAAGAATTTCACATGACTCTTAAACACATGAGAAATGTTCACTATTTCTCAGAAAAGCAAGGGATATTAAAAATTACATGCGATTATCATTCTTCTTCCAATCAGAGTGACTCGAACCCACACAGAGTTTTCTTTGACCTCTGTCTCTCTGAACAACCTGTGGGAAAAGCAGGACTCTCCTTCCTGTCCCTGAGGTGTTAGCATAATCAGGATGGAAGGCAATCTGGCAGTATTGTCAAACTTACACATATATCATAGAAATTCCTCTTCTGGGAAATTATCCAAGGGATTCAAATAATGTTTGTACAAAGTTATATATTACAATAGTTTTTTTCCAGATGGTGAAGGACTGAGAACAACCTAAATCTATCACAGAGGCTCACCCAGTCACCACCTAGTCACCCAAATCAACAATCTCAGTAGTACTAAGGTACATAAAGGGTAACTTTCTGTCAGTCACCTGATAAGAAGCTCCAAGATATTCAAAGTGAAGAAAGATTATTCTATACAATGTGTCTCACACTAAAGGAACAGAAAGTAAGCATAAATGTTTGAATATGTGGTGCATCCATAGATGAAACCAAGTAGGCTTCATGAAGGCCGTCTTTTCTACAGACTAATCATAGTGTCTGTAGAAAAGACATCCACCGGCTAACTTCCACAAGCCAATCTCCCCTTCATCCCTCAGCTCAGCTCATGTAAGGATCCTGAAAACAGATACTATTCTCTTTTTATTTCCTCCTCAAAAAGCAAGAATAATACATATACATACCAAACAATTATTTAATTGTTTAATAAATGAACGGGCTGTAGAAAACAAGATTTGACTGGATAGCTTAAGATATTTCAATAATAAAATTATCTGAAAAGTGAAATAGCAAGAATAAACAATAGCTGGCTCTCAGATTTATTCCCTTCTTCACAATCCCATTCCCATTTTGTAATTATAGAATTTAGTCTCATTTACAGGACTGTTCTTGATTAGGACTCAGAGCATTGCAGTTGTCCTGAACTTCTTGAGCATATCACTATACCCCTCTACTACACCAGAGAAGAATCCCAGAGATGATTTTAGTCTGCTAAGTCCTTGTCACAACCTTTCATGTTCTCTGGACATTCCAGACTTACAGTCTCTTCAGCCTCTACTTTCTAGGCTCCCAGTTATTTCCATTTCAATAATCATTTATTGAGCACCATGAAACCTAGAATAGGAAAGGTGAATGCAGTGTGAGCAGTCTAGTGGAGGAGACAAGAATTGATGCTAATTACGAGGGAAAGTAGGAGTTAATCTTAGATTCCCACTCTTATCCTTCACAGTTCTCTGTTTGCTTGATATGGATAACTGTAATAAGTCACCAAATATATACTTAAGGTCAGAAATCTAATTTTTTTTAGGTCTAGAGGTAAAAATGTGTGAACAAGGTGTCTAAAGGGCAGTGTTCTCTCTCAAACTTCTTAGAGAACCCTACCTTGCCTCTTCCAGATTCTCTTGTCTCATGCTTCTTTCTGTTATGACTGCCTCACTCCCTTCCGGCCTCTGGGTTTACAAGGTCTTTCTAAGTCAACCGAATACTTGCCAACTGTCTGAGGGCTGATAATCCAAGAATAATTACATCTGGAGATCTTTAACTTTATTGAATCTACAAAACTTCTTTCCTCAATTGGTGCCACATTCACAGACTCTAGAATGTGGTTGTACATTTTGAGGGTAACCATTCAGGCCATTTTTTGAGGGTGTCTTCTCATCATTTTTTAGCATCATATTTGTGCTAGCTAATCTTAGGTCAACTAGAGTCACATGAAAGGAGGAAACCACAGCTGAGAAATGTTTTCATAAGATCCCTCTGTAAAGCATTTTCTTAATTAATGATGATGAAAGAGGGCCCAGCCCATTATGGGTGGTGCTATCACTAAGCTGGTGGTCCTTGGTTCTATAAGAAAGCAGACTTAATAAGCCACTGGAAACAAGCTAGTAAACAGCACACACATACACATGGCCTCTTCATCAGCTCCTGTGTTTTGGGGATATTTGATCACATTATATGGAGAAATGTTTCTGTTCTTCCTTGCCTGTGTAAGGTACCTTCTGGTTGGTTTCATAAAGAGCTAAATGGCTACTGACTAGGCAGAATAAGATACATGGTACTTGTGTGAGTGGGTATGGGAGACTTGGGAGAAGACTCTGAGAGATGGAATTCATCAGCAGACATATAGGATGAAAAAAAAGTAACTAATAATGTGGCAGAAAGTAGATCAATATAAATGGGTAATTAGTTGGGAACAAGCCTAAGCTAAGACCAAGCTTTCATAATAAAAAGTTTCCATGTTGTTATTTGGGAGCTGTTGGTTCAAAACAAAAATGTCTGGCTATACTCTTGCCTCCAGGTTCCTGCCATGTTTGAGTTTCTGTCCTGACTTTCTTCAGTAATGAGCAGTGAGTGCTGTGTAAGCCCAATAAACCCTTTCTCCCCAACTTGCTTTTTGTTGGTCATGGTGTTTTGTTGAAGCAACAAAAATTCTAAGACAGTTTTTATATTATAGCACCTTATTAAAGGTTATGTCAAATTAAAATAACAGATGTGAAATAATAGTTGATGCTCGCCTTATGCTATAAGACCTAATATTTCATCACTTTTGCAAATTAATAATAATAATGATTCTATCACTGATAGCAAGAGTTGCCAAACACTAAATTATGATTAAACATCCTGTATTATATTCTAAATGTTCATTCTGTATTTTATAGGCAGGCCTTGGGTTAAATTGGGCTGAGCCTACCACATAGCTTTGTGACTGACCTTGTTGGGCATGTTACTTAACATCTCTCTGCTTGAGTCCTCTGTCCAAATGGAAGCCACAAGAATATACATTGGACAGCATCATTTTAAAATGAAATGAGGCATAAGATGTAAAGGCATCTGGACAGCTCAGTAAAGATGCAAACACTGTCCTTGCTGTTAGCTTTTGTAACAGGAGACACTAGGAAGGTTTTCAACTTGCAGTGATACAAGGAGGCCTGTGTCCTGTTCTTTCTGTCTTTATCTTCCTGGCATTAAGTAAGCGCTGTAGGCAATCTTGTTGCAGGATGCTAGCCAGCCTTGCATCAGAGACTTGCAAGCCATCTAACAGACAAAGAAATTCACTATTTTAAGATTTAGGAGACTGGACGAAAGTCTGAGTTATGTTAATTTCAGAGCCCTCTGACTGGTTTATCTCCTGCAGATCCCCCTTCCCCCCCCCACACTTTGAGTAGAGATTAGAGCATACTCAAAAAGCCAAAGGAAGCTGTGTGTGGAGGTATCTTTGTTCCACATCTGTCACATTTTAACACCACTCATAGCCCTCAGGGAGACAATAGACACTGCCTGAGAGCTAAATTTAAGCTGTTAAGGGTCTAAACACACTTTGAAAGGGACAGATAACAGCTTCCTGCCTGGGAGAGATTGCTGAATCTTGAATTCACTAATTCTTATTTTTTTTTTTTGGTGAAAATGATTCTCTCCTACTACAAACAGTTCAAAGAGGGTTTTTTATCATCAGTTAGGATGCTTTACATTCTGGTAAATCATTTCTTCAAAGAGAGTATTTACCCCTTCAAACACCAAGGAACATTTAACTTTATCCTGTTTTTTTTATGTAAATAAATAGACAAAAAGGCCTCTCTAGCAAAATACTTTAGTTGAATGAAGATTTGCAAAGAGGCCCAACTTCTAAAGGCAATAAAAATCTTCTCATGATTGCTACATGAGTGACTCCAACAATAGCTTCACTATGTATATCCATGCAAAACATCTTTTTATACAAGCATCTTTAACTTCTTCTCTGTTACATTATATTCCAGCACAGCTCCCACCCCCCAGTCCCTCTCTCATATCTCCCCTCTCCCCACAACTCCTCCTCAGTTTTCCTTCAAGAAGGAAAAATCAAAAGATCTGGCCTTCCAAGGTTATCACTGCACATGGCACTGCAGAATAAGATACAGTAAGACTATGTACAGACTCTCATGCCACAGTAGGCACGGGGCAACCCAGGAGGAGGAAACGGGCCCAAATACGGGCAAAAAGAGTCACAGACAACCCCTACATTGTTAGGAGTCCCACAAGAGCACAAACTACGCAACCATAACGTAAATGCAGAGAACCTATCTCAGACCCATACAAGGTACATGTTTGCCTCTTCAGCCTCTGTGATCTCTTATGAGTCCTGCTAGTTGATTCTGTGGCCATGTTCTGGTTGCCTCTACTTCTCTGGCTCCTACAATCCTTCCTTTCCTTATTCCGAGGAGGAGTAGTTCACCTAGTGTTTGGCTGTGAGTTCCGGCATCTGCTCACAACAGTTGCTGGATGATGCCCCTCTGATGACAACTGGGCTAGTTACTGATCTATGAGTATAGCAGAGTATCATTAGGCATCATTGCATTGACTTTTTTGTTTGTTTCCATACTTGTTTGGTTCTATCCTTCATCTCTGTGCTGCTCTGCCTGTAGTCTTTAGCCCTCTAAGCAATGACAGGCATGAGCTCCCTCTCAAGGCAGGGGCCTCAGGTTGGACAAATCATGGGTTGACCACTGCCAGAAGTTCTGTGTCATTGCCACAGGCAAATTCTCTTCTAGGGATTATCACTCTTAAGAAAGGTATATGTTATACTTTTAGAAGGCAGGTTGAAGAACACTTGATGTGTTAGTTTCTCATAAATGGATGTGAGCAAAGTACCTAAGAAAACAATTTAATGTGCAATGAAATGTATTTTGTTTATGGTTTTAGGGCAGGGGGTGTCTGAGCATTATCTGGAGGCAACTGTGGCAAAGCAGGAGTGTTTCCATTCTGCTGGACAGGAAACAGAAAAGTGATGAAGGAAAGGGCCAGAGGAGGATCCAGCCATCAGGATACCGTCCCTACTGACCTTCTTTCTCCCACCAGGTTCCATCTCCCACCTTTAACCCCTCCCAATAATGTCATAATATGAATCCATCAGGGATTGACCCAGTCTTCAGGCCAAAGTCATGGTGATTTTTTTCTTTGGAGAAGGCAGTCATAGACACACCAAGACTGATTATCAGTCTACTAGACAATCATTCATCCAGTCAACTGGACAATCCTGATTAACCATTGCACTTGAACTCCTTGACATGCATCTAAATCTTTGATTGGAAGGCCAAGTAACACTGGTGAAGTGTGTTCTAGAAATTCTATAAAAGTGAAACAGGGAATTTAGGAAGCAAGTACATTGCTCACCTTAGGATTCCAAGGTAAATACAGGAACAAAAATAAAATCTGATCAGTTGTGGACAACAATCAAGGTTTTGGCCTGAGAGGTTTGACAAGTGTATGGAATGAGAATACACGGTCAAGAGTTCAAACAGCTGATTTAAATTCCAGTTTTTATGGGGTCCTCACAGATCAGCCCCTTATAATGGCTTCACCTAGGGACTTGAAAGTATAGCCTCCCAGGCCTCAGACCTACTGATAAAAAAAATCTGCATAGAAGTTCCAGATGGTTTTAATATACCCTTACATTTGAGAAGCATTACTCAGGTAATATTCCCTAGAAGAGGATTTGCCTGAGGCAATGGTGACACAGAATTTCTGGCAGTGGTCAACCCATGATTGCTGCAACTTGAGGGCCCTGCCTTGAGCTGTGCCTAACACTGTTTGGAGGACCAAGAACTACAGGCAGGACAGCACAGAAATCAAAGATGTAACCAAGCAAGTATGGAAACAAGCAAGCAAACAAGTCAATGAAATAATTCCTAATGATTTTCTGCTATACTCATGAATCAATAACCAGCTGATCACATCTACTTAGCAGACAGAGTAGCAGTGACTCCCTTCATGCAGCCTCCTCTGTTTCACTGTGAATGGAATTGGGGACTTGTTCCTATCCAACAGAATATGGCAAAAGTGAAGAAACTTCGCAGGTGAATGTAATTTCTTGATTTCCAATAAAGGGCAAACACCTAGTATAAGCATTGTTTGATTAAGGCAACAGAACTTAGAAGGGAGACTGGGCCTTTCATGATAAGGCTCTTCAGCTTGATGATATAAATGGTTCTTGTGATGGAGAAGCCTTTGAAGATGTGTGTTAGTAGGCTTCACCCAGCTGCCAGCAGTCAGCAACAAGCAGGGGCCTTCATCCAGCAGATGAAAAAGTTGATCTTAGTAACCTGAATAAAGTTGGGAGCAGATCTTCCTTAGTTGAACCTCCAGATAGAAACAGTTAAAGATGAGTTCAGAGAGACCCGAATGCCTGATCTATAGAAACTGTAAGCTAATGTGTGTTGTTTTAAGCCATTAATGTTTCAGCAATAGAAAACAGGTACATTTACGACAATTTCTCTTATCTGTAACTTAGGTTTACCTACATGTTAAAAGAATGTAAGTATAATGTTAACCATTGTGATATTATGTATATTAATGACTAATATCCATAAAAGATTTAAAATTGTGCTTAGCACATGGTACTTGGTCAGTCAGTTAGTTGTATTATTATAATATTTACCAGGTAAAATGAATCACATGGCTTATTAATCTCAGCTATTTAAAAACTACTTTATAATAGAGCTGAAGCTGTGTAGACAACATAAATCAAGAACATTCATGTTGAATTTACATAGATGACTGTCCAGGACATGAATATTAAGTGTGTCTAATGAATTTGCTTCAGTGATAATATTGTCAAGATCGATGTCATTTCTTGTATTATGTTCACTCACCAGAAGGAATCCATCTACTCAAAGTGAGAAAATTAACTCCTTTAAGTGGAATAGGTAAAGTATAGTGGTGAGGTTTGTACATATCATGATGGAAACTGCTGGCATCTATGGTTTAGAAATCCAGTATCATTTTCAAAGCTGGGTTCTAACTCTACCATGAGGTCTTTGCTGTGAGGAAAGGTAGGCTCTGCAGAGGGCAGACTATTTAAAACACACACTTCTCATCATAATTTCAACTCATGCTTTTTTCCCTCTTGGTCTGACTCTCTTATCCTGCCAATCAACAAATCATCCAGATTTTTCTTCTTGTCAGAAACTTTGGGAATTGGTGAAATAGTTCTGATTATAACTTGCCTGGCAGGCATTAAAAAAAACTTTGGGAATTGGTAAAATAGTTCTGATTATAACTTGCCTGGCAGGCATTAAAAAAAAAATCAAAAGCAACATTAGGTCTCTGGCCCTTTGGATGGCAGTGTAACTGCCATACTGACAATAAAATTAGACTATGAGATGAATTCTATTCTTGTCTCTGACAATTAATTGTCTGTTGCCTTTTCATGAACTGACATGTGCCACACAGTGCCAAGCACTTACTTCTTGGAGCACCCTGTCACCTCTGTTAGTTCCCATATTACCTTCAGATTGGAATGACTTGTATATCACATTTTGAACCCTCTTTAGATATATTTAGTTAAAACATCTTTTCATCATCCTTACATATCACTTCCTACAATGTTCTATGTTTTAAAATTCACTGGACAATCTGATTTTTAAAAAGACTTATTTTATCTTTTATTCTTGTGTATGTCTGTGTGAATGTAGGCCAAGTATGAGTGCAGCATCCACAAGGCCAGAAGAGGGCATTAGATTTCCTGGATGGGGAGCTACAGACAATTGTGAGCCACCTGATTTGGCTGCTGGAAAACAAACTCAGGTCCTGTGCAAGATCAGCAAGAGTGCTTAAGCACTAAGCCATGTCTGCAGCTCCGTTGGGGAGATTTTTGTCTTTCTCTACCAAGGACATGCACATTTGGTCCCTGGCAACTGAACAATCTTCATAAAAAACTGAACTTTTATGAATCATCCTTTGCTACATGCAACCAAATCCCCACAACCTTTCACCTCCTAGATGTTTTCTACGGCACTTAAAAAAGAAATAAAGAAGCAAATTTATTTCAATCAGTTCATGTTTTACTTTATTTATGTTTTACCAGTTAAAGATTTAGATTTTGTTGCTAATATAAATGATCTGTTCTCACCTTAACCCACTGACAAGGTGTCAAGAGTCATGGAAGCTATAAAAATTGAATCATATTTTTGTGCTAATATCTGTGTTTAATTAAAGACAGATTATCTGTGTTTTTCTTACTAATTAGTTTATAATCTAAGTTAGAATTACTTACAATCTTGATTTAATGTGTTTCAAGTAATGTATAGGAATCTGAATATAGATTTTTTCTCTTTTTTAAAAAATATTTTGTTTTCATTTTTTATGTGAATTGGTGTTTTGCCTGCATGTATTATTGTGTAAGGGTGTCAGATCTTGAAATTACAGACAGTTGTTAGTTGCCATGTGGATGCTTGGAATCGAACTCAGGTCCTCTGGAAAAAGTCAGTGCCCTTAACCACTGAGCCATCTCTCCAGCCCCCCAAATATAGATATTAATAGATAATTATTCTTCAAGTCTCTGGATTTCTAATATGCTCTACCTCTACATGACCAACAAAATTAACTACTTTTGTTTCAACAGTATTCTATACTTCTATATAGAATAAATATACTTGTTTTTGGAATTAAAGTATAATTGCACCATTTCCCCCTTTTTCTGCCCTTCCTCCAACTCCCTCATGTAACCCTCACTACCTTTCACTCTCTCAAATTTATGGGCTCTAGCTTTCTTTTCTTTAATTGTTGTTATATTTGTATATGTAAATAAATCTACCCTGTCTATATCACGTTGCTTCTATGCATATGACTTACAGTTTCAGGGCTGACCACTGAGTATTTGACAACCAGTTTGAAGGCTCTTCTCTGGAGAAGTCTATTTTCTCCTGCTCTTAGTATTCTTTAGTTGAGTATAATTCTTTGTCTAGGGTTGGGGCTTGGTGTCTATTGATGTTATCTTTGTTCAGGTCTTATTTAAGAACTCATATTTGGTGAGACTTCATGGGTGTAGTTTGCCTGACATTTCTAAGTTACTCAATCTCACAGAAAACATCTCTTTTCTCTGGCTTTAACAATCACCCCCTTCCTCTTCTGCAATGTTTCCCGAGCCTTTGTTGTAGGAGTAGATAAACCATGATTCTTAACCACATTCTAAATATTTACTCTTATATCCCACCTATAAATGTAGTTCTCACCCCTTAACAAAGAAACGTTGCTTTTAATATGTGCATTACAGAAAGCCACAAACACTCAAAATATAGAGAGTAAGTGAATGCGTGCTACCTAGTTCCGACTGATCCATCCACAACTCAGCTATAGAAAATATTTTCAACATATTCAGAAATACTTGCTTGTAAAGCGGTGAAATAAATGGTTCCATGAAGCATCCCTTTAGAACATTATTAATGGTAAACAAAACTAAATAGTGTCATTGTATGCACACTGGATAGTTTCATGTCAACTTGACATAAGCTAAAGTCTTTTGACAGGAGGGAACCTCCTTAGGAGATTGACTTCATAAGACTGGACTTAAGGAAGCCCGTAGGGCATTTTCTTGATTTATTATTGAGTGGGAGGGCACAACCTATGGTGGGTGATGCTACCCTTAGGTTGGTGGTCCTGGGTTCTACGGGAAAGCAGGCTGGGCAAGCCACAGGAAGGAAGCAAGTAAGCAGTGCTCTTGATGGTCTCAGCATCAGCCTCTGCCTCCAGATTTCTGCCCTTCTTGAGTTCCTGCCCTTACTGCTTTTGACGATGAATTGTTTGTTATACAGAGTGAAATAAACCGTTTCTTCCCCTAATGGTTGTTGGTTATGATATTTCATTACAGCAATAGTAACTCCACATACTAATAATAGTGATTAAAAAATAATAAAAGGTGTTACCTCTTTAAAAATCTGAATCCAGATTAAGTAATATGTATGCATTTTGACTGGATTATGTTAGAAAGTTAAATAATAAAATTATTTAAAAAATCTTTAAAAATTTACAGTACTAGAAAGTAATAAATATTCTTTTAGCCGACAGCTTTTCATTTTAAAAGATTTCATAATCACCCTTATA
This sequence comes from Sigmodon hispidus, assembly GCA_004025045.1. Lineage (NCBI taxonomy): Eukaryota > Metazoa > Chordata > Mammalia > Rodentia > Cricetidae > Sigmodon > Sigmodon hispidus. The sequence goes on from PVIH01001021.1 coordinate 187,837, forward strand.
CTTATGCCTTGACTGAGAGTAAAAAATAAGAAAAACTAAGACTCATGAGAATAACTAAATTGAATAATCAAAAAAGAAACACTGAAATGATACAAAATGAGATATTTGTTTCTTACTTTAATTTGTAATGACAATTGTGTGGGTTTCACAGGACCTAAGCAGGAATAATGTGAGGAAATATCTATATTTAAATAAACCACACTATGCCCAACACTCTAGCCTTCTCAGGGACATCTGGATGTTCCATATCCAGAAACTAAAGGTTAGCACCTAGTGCATGGCAACATTTTCAGGACCCAGCTGGAACTCCGCTCAAGCTGTCCCCACGCTTCAGTATTAAATGTCAATGTGAATAGAGCTGTTTAGTAGGTTATGGTAATGCTGGAGAGGCTTCAGTGACTCATGTGACCTGTAGATGTATTACAAAGGATTATACTGTGTGTCTTTGAAACTTTTCTGTTAAGTGTTTCACTGTTTTCATTTCAGTCCACTCAAACATTAGTTAATCTACCTCTGCTCTGTAAATTTCCAGCCTGGAAAGCTATTTGATTTGGAAATCTGAACACTTCATTTGATCTGCTAAAAAAAAACTCTTGCTGAGACAGGAAAGAGAGCTAGGCAGGAAGCAGTACTTAGGTATGCTTTAAATCAGTAATCGGAGGAGATTAGAAATATCATCAGAATAGCTTCTCCTAGAATGCCAGCATTTGCTCCGTAACCACAGATGTTACTAGATGTCACACATTGGTTTAAGAAGAAGAGTTTCTAATTGCCATATAAATGAAGCCCATAAACTGAACTGAGGAAATCTCCTGAGTTGTTTTCCTTTCAGACAGAAGACTAGTAACCAATGTTTAAAAAATCTGTAAATGATTCTTTCTTCCTAGCTCTTTTAAAATGACATGACAAGTGACATTTCAGCTGGCGAAGGTCCCTCTTCATTTCCATCATATCCAAATGCTCCACTGTTAAATCATTGTTAGAAAAGGATAATGAGGACTGCCTTAGTCTTGTTCAAATGCTATGAAGAGGTGCCATTACCATGTGACCAAAGCAACTCTTAGGAAAGAAAACATTTTATTGGAGGCTAGTTTACAGTGTCAGAGGTTTTGTCCATTATCATCATGGCCAGGTGCAGGGTGGCATGCTGGAGCTGAGAGCTACATCGTGATCCTTCGGCAGAGAGGGAGAGGGAGACACAATTGACCTGGTGTGGGCTTTTGAAAAGTCAAAGTTCAAAGCCAATGGTGTACTTCTTTCAACAAGGCCACACCTACTCTAACAAGGCCACACCTCCTAATCCTTCTCAAAGAATGCCACTCCCTGGTGACTAAGCATTTAGATATGAGCTTGCTGGGCCATTTCTATTTAGAACTACCACAAAAACTAAAGTGTAGATGTCAGTGTCCATAGCACAGGTTGTTCAAAATGTTACCATAGCACAGGCTAATCTTCACCTATATTCTCATTGAGGTCACTTGAGTATTTTTTCATCAAAAGCTAATTAACTTTTATATCCCTAATCTGTATTTCATACACAAAGCTTTCTGTGTAGAACATCAGTCTTTTCAAATCCTTCTATTGATTATATTGGTGAATTTTCTTCTTTTCTAATACAACAGTGGAATAAAAAAATTACAAAATGAGCTTTGAGACAATGATTGGACAACATGATATCATTTTCTCCTGCTTGTTATACTCCCCCACTGGGTTTGACTTTGAAGAACAATTGCTATATTTTACTCTAAAAATATAGCTGAATAGTCTGACTTCTGTAGTCTTCAAAGTCTCTAGGGGCAGGCTTGCCTATCAGCTGCCTCCTTTCACAGTGCATAGCAACAGGCAGACTGTTACTGCTCACTTTACTAGCAATCAGATATTTTGCCCAGCAGGCATCTCTGCTGGCCCTAGGAAAGTCAGTCCTCTAACAGACCTAAGACATTTAAACAAAAGCCACCACAGGGACTTAGCTGGTATTATGGTGAGCCCACATCAAGAAATTTTTGTATATATAATGTGTCTTAAATATGTGAAGAAATTTGATTAACAGTTCTTAAGTTCACTCATGTTTCTGAATGCCTTTCCGGCTCTCAGAAATAAGAGATATAAATAATAAGATGTTTATGAGATATGAAAAAACAGCCATATGCTGAATATTATAGAACAATTCAAGATATTAGCCAAGGTCAATGTGAGGCAAGTGCTTATTGATTAAATTATCAGTTTTAAATGTATTGAATGGAAGAGCCTTTTACTTAAGGTAGCCAGGCATAGACTTAGAATAAATAAAACTGTTACAAATAAAATACATTTTAAAATTATAAACCATATGCTTCTTGCATTTTAATCCTACCTTAGGTTCTAAACATAGACCCTAAACATAGACAAACGTATTTTGGAGGGAGACTTGATTCTTTATATTGTATTGTAAGTTCTATTTTTCTTCCCTGGAGCAACTATTTTTAAATTAAGCCTGTTTCCCTTATTCTCAAAATTATACTAGAAAATCCATAATTCAATTTAATGTACACCATAATTTTCCATCTTTATCTAATGCCTCAGTCCACCCAAGACTGCTGTTTCTCAGTCACTACACATCTGTCTTTTAAAATGTATATATACACAACCAAATAGTCAGCCCAATACACATATTAAGAGAATATGTATGTATCTCTCTCTACACATGCACACACATATTTGCACACACACGTACACACAGGCATGTGAGCTTGAGTGTGCATATACACACAATTTGCAAATTCACTCAGGAAGTGACAGTGATTATTCTAATCTATAAGGATAAGTAAACACAATAGGAAAAATAAGCAATAGCAGAGATGTGACAAAATAAGGAACTTTGTGTACTGCTATTAGTATTATTCTTTGCTAATCACTAAAAATTTACATATTATGATGTCTTACGAAGTTCTTGGTAATAGTCAAAAGAGAGAAAAGAAAAAACTTGCATATGGAGGAATGGAAAAGAGATAGACTTTTTCTATATAATGAGATATCTTGAAAAGAAGAGAATAGCATCTGCTACAACAGAAAAAGACCTTGAAAGTATCTTGCTAAGGTAAAAAGCTAACCACCAAAATGCCACATACTGATTCTGTATGTATAATTCATCCAGAACTGGTAAGTCCATAAAGAAAGAAAGTAAGTTAACATTTTTTTCAGGGCTGGGGACAAAGAGAGTTGAGGGAATTAACTGTTACTGTATTTTGGGGTTGAGTGATGCATTGATCTATGGATATAGGAATATGTCATACAGAGTCATTTTATTGACAAGTTCACTTAGTGCCTGAAACTAGATGGGTCATTGTTCCTTTTGATTCACAGAATCATTGCACCCCATGTGCCCTGATAATTCTTGGGCCTTGGGTGCAAGTGGGATGGTATAGATGTTTCATTCATCTTGAGTGCATTGTACCACAGTATCTTATGAATGAATGCTTTTTGATTCTGCTAAGATTTACTCTCTCAGGAGTCGTGTGTGTGTGTTGTGTACATTCGTTAGGAGTGAGAAAGGGGGAGCGAGAAACACAAGTGGATACTTTCAGAAGCTCTTTGTCATGAGCCTGGGGCCACAGCAGAGCCCTGTGTGCTCCTGGAGGAAAGGACTCTCACATCCTTGGAGACTAAGGCTGAGGGATTGAGAACATAGCTGAATGATTTGCCTGATGAATCAACAAAAGGGCATGCACTTACATGGTCCGTGCCAGCAACAGCACAGGCATCTATTTGTGCTGTGTTGAATAAAATAGGCTTGCCTGGTAGCAATGGACATGGGCTCTGTAATCAGGAAGATTTGCTTTTAAATCCATACTTAGACACTTATACTTGTGTGGCTTCAGATGACTACTTAACGTCTCTGTGCCTGGCTTGGAAAATAGGACTGTGAAGGATGCTAAAGGCCTAAGGTGGGATGCCATCAGCAACACTCCATGTGTGACTGTTAGCCAATGAGTCTACCTGCAACTGGATTGTTCCCTTCTGCAGTGCCTCAGCAGCATTTGAAATGGGTCATGAAGGTCTTGGCATGGTATTTCTGAAAACAGCCGTAGGAATTGGGGTTGTGACACAATCTAAACTTCAAGTTTACCATTTTCTCTCTCTTTCTTGCAGGGTCAAAAATGAGCTCAGCTTGTGGGTTGGGATCAGTTTACTTCATCTTCCATATCTCTAAAACATTGGTTTAAAATGGGTTATCTCCAGTCCTTTTAACAAGCTAATTTACACTTAATTTTTGTCCTGACATGCCATCAACAAGGTAGAAAGAATGGCCTTCAGATTTCATATTATCTCTCAGTTATTAATAGGCAGTAAGAGGTCTGAGGGCACTTGGAACTCTACCTCTGCCCTTAAGCAGAACAGAACTCAGATTGTTTTAGAAATAAGCAAATGTGTCCCTTAATATTCACATTCTAATTATCTACAGGTGAATCTAATAGTTTCATTGCCAGGAAAGAATGTACAGTGTTTGCCATCTCTGCTATTTTTATCTCCTTGAACATGATATAATTTCAATTTTGCAAGCCAAAGGTTTCACTTACCCGTGTTTGGCTGAAGGTTGTACAAAATCAGTCTTGGGTTTGCTGAATTCACCACATACCCTAGAGACATTGTCCATTTCCATCATGTGAAATCCTTTTATCAAAGCCTTTTAAAGAATTCCAGATACTTCAAAGCTTTCTAGTAGTTACATAATGGCTACTTATGCCCTTTAAGACTTTATGGGGAAAATTTCAGATTAGACAGAATGGAGCTGATAGCATAACTTGTGTGGACTCCAGGTGTCCACCATCCATGTTTAGCAATCACGAGCCAAATGACCAAGCTTGCCTTAGCTGCCTTTTCTCTTCTTTATTTCATTACTCATTTTTCTCCATCAGGTGACATTGAGATAAATCCCAAACAGACAAAAATAATTTTATGGGTATTTCAATCTTCCTAAAGTTCAAATAACTCCTTCATTATATTTTCAATGTCATAATCAAATCCCAGGAAAGTTGATCACAGTAATAATTAAAGAGGTTGTAGGTAGTGAAGGTCTACAAAACCCTTTGGGAACATGATTAATAGGTAGTGGCTACACAGCAAAATCTGAGGAAGCACCTCTATTGCCACTAATAAGCTGTGTGGCATCCTGTGTGGACAAGGACTCTTAAGTATGAATGAGATGGCATTGACCGTAGTTGCACCTACACACAATCTCCACATCAGACAGCCTAGCAATTGAGAGTGGACCAGAAACACTAGAAGTAGCATTCCTGAAGGTCTGATCCATTCAAATCCAGCCGGGAAGATGGTAAGAAAAAGAATGGAAGTCCTTTCAGCATGGAAGGGACATTACTCTTTTCCTAGCTTACTCCTTACTGAGCTTTCTCTCTTGGCAAGGCAGTACTTGAAGAATAATATAAGTGAGTACATGCAGCGGAAGTTCCTTTTCTGAACTCCTGACTGGACATGTTTTTGTAGTTCAGGGTCAGGGAACTGACAGGGGCTGAGAAACCACACTGTGAAATGTGCCTCATCTGCAGAACTTTTCTGAAGAGAACAGAGACTCCCAGAAGCTTGCTGTGGCTAGGGAAAGGTGAGGACAGTCTGACTGTACGCATGCGCCATTTACTGTCACTTCTGGATTCTGCTGAGCACAAGTGGAGTGTACTGCCACAGCGTCATCTGCAGAGACACCATGGGTTGTTTACAGGGTGCTAAAGCAGAGCTTTGCTGTTGTTACTTTAACAGACTTAATGGAACTCGATGACATAGTTACCAAAGAAAGAAGAACCTTCATTTGCCTTTAGTCTCTTTGTGTAGGTTTTTTATCTGCTCCTTGCCACCCAGCCACCATCAGCATCTATTTCCTCAGAACCATAGAGGTCTCCTGACTTCAGGCCATGCTTCTTCTTAATTTTCTGAACACAGTTTTTAGTCCATTCACGCTCCTCCCACTGATCTTAGCTTTAAGAGCCCCTGAGTCTGACAAATACTGCCTCACCTTAGTAATGAGGAGTCACCACTTTCTGCTCTTGTGCGCATGCTTTGTGCTCTCTATTACTCTACACTGTGCCGTTCTTCTTAGTTTTCGTGTCTTTTCCACCTGACTGCTAATGGCTTGAATGGCAGGAGAGCACCCCCACCCTCTGAACCTTGCTAACCACTGTATTCTCAGTGTCTCTGTAATGCCAGGCACAGCACTCTACGTATATACTGAATGAGCAGGTGACTTCAGTTTAAGATATCCTGTGGTTGGAACCAAAATATCAACACAGGTATCAATAACTTATTGAGTCTAGAGCCTCAAATGGATTATATAAAAATGGATTATTGCCGAGAGGAAAATAGAGGCGGGGAAATGGAGTGGGTATACACCATCCCATTGTCCTTAATAAGCTGGCCCTGTGGAGGAACTTACAGTCCATCCCATTCTCTTATGAAATGATTCTCAGTCAACAATGTTACATCTTTTTTCTGGAAAATTATATTTTCTGTGAGTTACATTTAGAGAAACTCAGAAGGACTTCATCTGTATTCAATGTATGAGCTTTAAAATATACTTGAAACAAATCCATCGAAGGTTTTTGGGTTTTGTTTGTTTGGTTTTTTTCTCTTAGTTGTTCTTCTCTCATATCATCTTGAATGCTGCCCTCTCCCCCCAGCTCTTCTTATTTCCTGTTTTTCCCAGATCCACTGTTCCTCCATTTCCCTCAGGAAAGAGCTGGCCTCTCAGGTATAACAAGATGCAAAAGACTAGCCACAAATCCTCCTATCAAGGCTGGAAGAGGCAACCCAGTAGCAAGAAAAGGGTCAGAGACACCCCCACTCCTGCTGTTATGTGTTCCACAGGAATAACAAGCTATACAAGCACAGCACGTATGCAGAGGACTGGACCTAGCACAAACCCAGGCGCCCTCTATGATTGTCTGTGAGCTCCTGGGAGCCCTGCGGATTCTGTGGGTGGTGTTCTTCTGGTGTTCTTCACCTCTCTGCTTCTACAATCACTCTCTTCCCCTCTTCTGAGGGTTCCCTGACTATGGGTCTCTGCTCTGTTTCCATCAATTATTGGGGGAAACCTCTCTGATTATGATTGGGTTAGGCACTGGTCTATGAGTATAGCAGAATATTTATAGGAATCATTCCATTGACTTTTTTTTTTTTTGGCCAGTTAAACTCAACAGATTTTATTACTAGTTTGAAAGAAATGACACCCAAATACCACCGGATTTCATATAGATTTGAATCTTAGGTTACCTGCCGTATTAATTTATATTACTGTAATCATGATGAGAGGTTACATTTTTTTTCTCTAGCCTGAATTCTTCATTTTCAAATTGCTGACAGTTGAAATCATATGATGACTTATTTACAGACTATAAACAGCTAGCTTGGTCGCTTTGTTTAGCTCCCAAATCACTCTCTATTTTTAGAACATTACTATATTTGAGAAGAATAGATAACCTTTGGTTTCTTATGCATGTCACAGCCTGAATTTAGGGATGTGACATCTCTTGTCCACTGAATAAAAGGATATGACTGTTTCTATTTAAGACATCTAAGTGAATTCTGTGTAGTACCTTTAGCTTAAGTTAATTTAGCTGTGTTGAAACACCCATCGCTTGACTGGTCAGTGACTCTATGGTGGCATTCCACCCTTGCCTATGGAATTGGACTGTGTGACTTGAAGCCATCCTCATATGGTTATAAGAGGTAACACCATGACCTTGAAAATAAAGCCTCAATGTCCAGTTCATTTAAATTTGCCAGGAGACGTATTTGACTCATAGCAAAGCAAAGTAGTTTGGCATTAAAATTGGAGGCAAATACAGAGAACTCATCTAAGAATGTCTAAATACTTAAATCATTTGGAAATGGGTATTCATGTTGTTCCAAGTACTGGATTGCAAATTCCTAGGACAATGTCTACTTCTCAGCTAAAATCATTGGATCTTTACATCTGAAAGTTTACTATATAAGATGTCATGGGATTATGCTGATATTGCTGTACATATTTGTCCTGCCTATAAGTTTAATAAAAGTTGATTGTATAGTTGTCTTTTAATTAAATTTATAAATGTTAACAAACAAACAAACAAACAAATAAATAAATAAATACATAAATAAAAAGCTGATTGGCCAAAGGCAGACAGGAAGTGTGGGCAGGGGCTACTAGGCTAAGGAAACTCTGAGAACATCTCAGAGCAGAGCACAGATGCCACAGAGTCGACGGGGCTGCCAGTAGACACAGAGGGAATGCCGCTGAGAAAAGGTACTGAGCCAGCCACATGGCTGAACAGATCATGGGTTTAGATGAAGGATCTAGCATGTTATATGCCTGGGCCCTAGGTCAATCAGCACAAAATTAAAGTAAGCATGTATGTGTCTTTGTGGGTCTGGCGGTCTATGGGTTGGCTAGACTGCTGGACTGCTGGTCAAAACCTCTGATCCAGTCCTGGAAAGTCTGGGCCAGAACATCTTACAACAATAAGACAGTTCTTAGACCAGGACCTGCTAGTCTCCAAAGGGAGCAGATGCTGTTACTGCATCTAAGTATAGCCCTCAACACAGAGGAGAAGGCATTCTGCGAGCTCTCATTTTTTTAACTGACTTTAGTCAGCAGGGTGCCAAAGGGCAATGTTTGGAAGATATTTTTAGTTACTATATCTCACAGAGACTGGGGATATTGAATAAAACCCTACAATATAAAGAGCCTCCCACCCGAAAAAATAATTAGGCAGCTCAAACTATCATTCACAAGGCAGCTAAGTATACCTGGGTTGGAGAACCTCTTTCTTTTTTCTTTTCTTTTCTTTTTTTTTTAAACTTTATTTATTTATTTATTTGCCTTGGTGTTTGCTTGGAACTGGAACTACAGACAGTTGTTAGCTGCCATATGGGTACTGGGAATCGAACCCGGGTCCTCTGGAAGAGCAGACAGTGCTCTTAACCGCTGAGCCATCTCTCCAGCCCCTCTTTTTTCTTTTCATTTTTTCTCTCTTCCAACTATCCTGGAACTCACTATGTAGACAAGGCTGGCCTCAAACAGCAACTCACCTGCTCCTCCAGTCTTTGCATTATAAGCACATGCTATCAAACCCAATTTAATACTTTATTTTGAATTGATTTAAATGTCCTTTGTTGACTTAAAACTTAGTCACTATTTTTGGCAATTTTCTTGGATTCGATGATGATGAAGTGTAGGAAAGAAGTGCTACTTGTTGGAAATCCCCCAAACTGCATTCAAGATGCACCCACATGAAAACTGGAACAAAGTTCCAGGGTTCCTGAACCCTTAACAAGAAGGGGCTGAAAAAAAGAATGTTTTCTTCTGGGTTAAGAAGTGGCATATGGGGGCTGGAGAGATGGCTCAGCGGTTAAGAGCACCGTCTGCTCTTCCAGAGGACCCGGGTTCGATTCCCAGCACCCACATGGCAGCTAACAACTGTCTGTAGTTCCAATTCCAGGCAAACACCAAGGCAAATAAATAAATAAATAAATAAATAAATAAATAAATAAATAAAGTTTAATTAAAAAAAAAGATTTAAAAAAAAAAAAGTGGCATATGCCTTTAATCTCAGACAGAGGCAGGCAGATCTCTGTGAGCTCCAGGACAATCTGGTTTACATGGTGAGTTTTGGAATACCTAGAGAGATACTGTGTTTTTAAAAAGTTGCAATAAATTTAACAATGAAAAATCAACACACCTTTCCCCTTTACAGTTTTGTGGATCAGAAGTCAGAGCTTGAGTCTCTCTGGGCCAAGGTGAAGGTGTTGGCAAAGCTGTGTTCCTTCTGGAGGTTCCTGACTTTTCCTTTCCTGCTCTCAGGCTACCCAACTTGAGCCTTTTTTCTCTGACTGAAGGCTACCAGTGTCTTTATGGTCATTTAAGATCTCAACAAGATACACTGCTTTAGCTTTTAAGAGTCCTGATGATCCAGGATAAATTCATCATCTTATGGTCCTTACTCTCATCTGTAGGGGATGTTTTGTCATATATGTTCATGGGTCACAGGAATTATGACATTATAAACTTTTAGGTATTATTCTGTGTTCTGTCTATCACAGGAGTAGACCATCTATAATACCACAAAATTCTAGAATTTTCCTTTGAACAGGTTGACCCAGCCTTGTAAATGAAAGTAGATTTTCTTCTAAGGAAAGGACATTTCAAATATCAGTTATTGATTGAAGACTAGCATAGGCAAAGTCCTTGACTTATTTCCCAGTTCGAGCATGTATGTGCACGCACACACACACACACACACACACACACACACACACACACACAGCCAATCATTTGCAAAGATATTTTTGAGTACCAAAGCAATGAGTGTGAGGGAGGCACATTCTTTATTCTCCAGGTCTTTTTTTTGTTGTCTTAAATTGAGAAGTATGGATGTGCCTGGAGCACACATAGCGGACAGGTCTTTCTGGGGTTAAGACTTAGGACAGACCCTTGGATCTGAGTGAGTGGCGTAAGATAGAAGGAATAATGTGAGCTTAATTCATAAAGGACCCAGCCAGAGATGGAAGGGGGTGTGTGGCAATCCTAGACTAATTTTAGAAACCTTAACTCCATTTCCTTTAATATTCATCACGGTTATTAAGCACTTGCATACATGCCTGTGTATAAATGGTGTGTGTGTGTGTGTGTGTGTGTGTGTGTGTGTGTGTATGCACTGTAGCATGTGTGTGGAAGCCAGATGACAACTTTCTTCCATGTGGGTCAAGCTTAGCAGCAAGCATCTTAACCTGCTGAACCACCTTGCCAGTCTACATCTCTCTTCTTTCTCTCTTCTAGTATCTATAGTTTTACAATGTGGGAATGAGCTCCTGTTTCACCTTAGGTTGATTTTCCTAGGATTAAAAGATAAAGACTCGAAAGTTCCTACTCATGTGGCTATTGAAAGGAGGATTTGTGAAGTATGGTAGTTCATTTTAACTATCAACTTGCCTGGGTTAGTGACAGGAAATAGCTGGTGAAATATTTCTGATTAGTGGTGATGGTGTTTGAAGATGAGACTGGCATGTGAACCAGTCGACTGCATCAGGAACTCAGCTATCATTTAGTCAGGCCTAAATAGAACATGTTGATCTGGAATAATGACATTCTGCCCTCAAACACAAATGCTCCTAGAAGGTCTTCAGCTTGGCTTGAACCACAGCACTGGATTACTGGCTTACCTGCTTCCACAGGGCCAAAGGCATATGGTGAGAGTTCTTAGTCTATAATGGCATGAGCCTGCAGTAATCACAATGGCCCGTGTGGATTGGTTCTATTTCTCTCAGAACTCTGACTATTAAATGAGGTATACAAGGTAATGAGATATTCAGAAACTGTCAGAGAAAAACCTGGCAAAATATGTCGTTCTAGAAGGTAGGAGTCATCCAGATGTTGCGATATGTGTGTTAGAGAAAGTGAAATTTCACAGGTTTTAAGTGTGGGGTTTTGATGATATGAACTCAAATCTCCTTTATAGTAATAGTATGAGTATGATATTTCACATAATTCAGAAGTAAGTAGTAATAGGTACAATTTTGATTCATATAGGCTATCCCAACTCACATAAATTTACAAGTTTCTACACTTTCATGGTGCAGGGATTGATGAAGGTACTCATGAGGACCTGAGAGCACTCTGGCACTGCTCCAGAGGAGACCAGTTTGTGTTCCTTGTGTTTCCTTTGAATCTTGTGTCTGGAGGAGCCCATTCTCCCAGACTAATCACTAATGCACCAGGGATTATGGACCCCTAGTTGGAAGCCAGAGCCCCTTAGCCCCAGGAATGCAGAGTGTAGTTACTGCTCCCTCTGTACATATACTTCTAAGCACCACAATGTATCCAAATAGTTATAACATGGTAATTACTCTCACTACAATGCTCAACTTGAATTCAATTTGGGGGGGGGGGGCTTTAACTTCTTCACCAAAGCTGAAGGTTTTAAAAATTATAATTTTGCAGTAATTTCTGGCTCTAACATTTCAAAACATACTCCATGTGAAACGTGTTGCCTTGCCCTGTGAGTCTCTCTGTCTCTGTCTCTCACACACATATACACACATATGCGTACACACTTCCTCTCACCCTGATTCTCTTTTTCTCTTCCCTCTTCTTTCTTTCCTTCTACTTTTCCTCTCCCTCCTCTCTCTAAGGTAGAAAATGCCTTTCATCGCCTGCCAGTAAGATATTGTAATAGATGCTTCAGTTGATAGGTGACTGAGTTGGGGAAGGGGGGTAGGGTCTTCACATTTCTTTCCCTTTATTGCTTTAGGCTCACCCTATAGCTACACAGCATAAACAGTGTTAGAGGTTATTTTCATTCCAGGAGCCTTGTTATGCAAAGTCTGAGTAAGCAGTTTCTGAATGATACCTCAGATAAAACTCAAAAGGCAGAGTGGGATACATCCCTATAATGCCTTTCCTTTTCCTTAGGCTACTGTATGTGGTCCAAGGTCCAAAGCCCTTAGCTCTCCAGCTCTCCTTATTCTCAAAATGGTGATGTTGAGGTTGCGTGCTAAAGGGTTTAGTTGTATTTTCTCTCACAGACAGCACCAGGTGCTTGTCCCTCCTCAGTGCACAGAGTTTTCTTCTGAGCTTCAGCTCATGGGTGATGACAGAAATATGCAGCTTTACAAATGCCAACATTCTAGGCCGCCACAGGGGTGCAGAATTCATCTGCCAGAGCCTTTGATACCCTGTCAGGAAAAGGCAACAGCTGAGAAAAGCTATGTGAAAAATATTTTTCATGTAGGTGGCAAAGGTTGTCCAGATTCATAAATCAATTCAGTGTCTATGTATTCTCAAGGGTGGACAAATGGCAAGTCTGCATAGCTTATTAGGTGATGGTGTAGAAATGATAGCCTGCCAGTGATACAGGAGACATTTTTCATGGGGGTGAGAAGACTCTGCTTTCTTCAATGTGTTGCCCTAGACTGAGAGATTAGCTATTTTGAGATGTAGATTTATGTGTGCTCCCTTGTGTAGTTGGTTGTTTTACTCTTTGGCTCTTTGGGGGGGTCTTTTTTTCCCACTTGAAGCATAGATAAGATAAGATATATGGACTGCATAGGTAATACTATGCCACTCTTTGCTGGATTTCACTGAGGATTGTAAGGAAAAATTCTATTCAGAGATAGGCAAAGGAGACATTCCTCAGTTCTCTCTCCTATTGTTTTCTAATTTTTGCCTGGCTTTAGTCATTTTAAAATTCTCTTTATTAAGCAGGTGCCTGATTAGTTTTCTTCCTCTCCTGTGGCATCACTTCCTGCTTCTCATCTTACATCTCTGAGGACATCTTGTTGTCTTTCTAGCCAGTGTCTGTCTCTTAGAGGTCAGCCTCTCTAAAGCCAGCCATACAGTGCACATTCTGCCTGCTCTGACTCATTCCTTTTGACATTAACTTCTGTGCTGATGAACCATCATTTCCCATCCAATCTTACAGCTTGTTTCTACTGTCTTTTCTTGGCCTTTTCACATATATTATAATGGTTTTATTCATACAGTCAAGTTTTTCTGAGCACAAACAGAATAACAATGAATAGCAACATATCTCTGCCTCCATGGTTTTATGTAGGAGACAACTGTCTTGATGGTCTTTTCTAGAATGTGAATTCTAAAAAAATTAGAATTTTCTTTGTTTTTACTATTTATTGGCATTTTGAGATATTTGACAATGTTCATATTCCACAACCATTCATAACTGAGAGCAAAATGAATTTCACTGTCACTCTGCTGCTTCAATTATATATTTGCATCCCTTAAAAATATCCCCGTCATTGGCTACACACTTTTTGCTGGCTCCAGAGTGCTGTTGGTTACAATTGGTATTAATAGACTTAATGCAAAGTGCACTCTCCCAAATTCTTTCATAATAAGAAGGAAAGATGTGAATACTAAATCTAAAAGCTCAGAGAAAATCCTAGGCCTTGGAACAAAACAGAAAGAGAGGACAGTTATGCAACAAGGAAGTCACATAAGCAGGTTAGAGGAAGGGACTGAACTCTTCACCTCATTCAGCATCACAACAGAGGGTCACAAGCTGCAGCTGTTTCAATTTTGCCAATTTTACCCTTCAAATTAGACACGTGCCTTCCATTTACTCTAATAGGAGCCATATGTGCATTGTTGATGGCTGTCCTTATCACTGAGGAAGGAAAAGTGCCCAGTTCCTGCCACCCACCCACATCTGTGGCTTTAATAAGCCACAGACAAATTAAAAGCAAACATGCTGCTGGCATGTCAGGAGACTATGGAACTTAGACAAGACCAGCAAGAGGAAAGAGAGCCTGGGTGTGACACTGTGCTGGTGGTCTGCTTTCTTGTCATGAAAGGTCTGGACCCAGAGTTACTATTTTAAGATACTTGATGCTTCCTTTAGGGAAGATTGTTATAAGATATCAGATCTCGGCATGAAACTCAACATTTATGGTGCTAAGATCTTACTGAACAAGTCCTTGCTTGATTTCCAAAGTTATCAGCTGTGTTTCCATTTTCATCATATACAGTATGTTTTAAGTAAAGGGGATAAACAAAACCAAACACATTTTTAAAAGTACAGTTAGTGATATTCAGTGAGTCATTCTTCATGCTATATCTAAACTTGATGGTTCCTAATGGTAAGCAATAGTGAACCTGATAAAGAAACTTTACATAAAGAAAGACCACTTGAAGAATTCAGTAATCTAGCAGGCATTGGAATGTCCTGTTCTCAAGACACAGCTAACTGAAGAAAGGAAGGCTATACTCAGGTCCTTTGAAATCACAAATCCCTGTAAAGCTTAGCACCTTTGTGAATTTAATATCGACAAAGTGAATTGTCTTGTTTAGCCAGAGTAGATGTCTTGTCTAGCCAGTGGGTGCTAGAGTAGTGATTAGCTCAACATTTTGCAGCTTGTCAGAGTTCAACAGTCTGACTTCACTTTTGCTATAGTCAATGACCACGTCTTCCTCTTGAGTTCATTATCTCTTTTGTGGTCCTGGAGGTCACAGTTCCAAGCAGTTAGAAAATGCCAGGGGAAGAAAATGTTTGCTGCTCCCTCAAAGGTGCCTATCTTATCTTCTGCTCCACTTTTAGCCCAACTTCTAGTTAACTTGGGAGGGAGAATTTACTATCTCTCTAATCCTGAAAGCATGAAGATAAACTGACTCTGAAACATTCTCTATTACTTGTAGGCAGAAAGGTTTTCACCGTGGCAAAGCTTTTTGATCTCCTCCCTGTGTGTCTATGTGGGCTGGAGGGACAGGTGTTCTTTAAATCAAGTCTCGTTTCTGGCTAGACCACAGTGAGGGATCCAAGAACTGTCCTAACTCCAGATTCTAGAGTGTTTCAGCAATGTTTCTTAGTATTGTAACTTTGCTAGGTACATTCTATAATGTTTTCAAATACACTAGATGGCAGATCAGCAACCATTTGGGAACTTGAGTTTCTTAGAATTGTAATATAAAGACATACTCTTGCTGTCTCCAATACCAGACTGACCAATTCCACTTTTTGAAATTTGTAACATTTTTTTCCTCCCTTCAAGTTAGTTTCTCTATTAGATTATTATTATGATCATTTTGTTTGTTTTTTGGGACAGCATTTTTCAGCTCCTGGAACTTGTTTTGTAGACTGGGCTGATGGCAGACTGACAAAAATTCACCTGCCTCTGCCTCCAGAGTACTGGGATTACAGGTGTGTCCCTCCTGGCTTTTGTATTAGATTCTTCCTACTTCAAATGATAGTAAGCTAACTCAATATTAATTAAAGTAATTCAACATCTTTTGTATGTGTTACACAGAATAGCTTTTGTCAAAGAATAGCTAGGCTGCATAAGAAAACCTTAGTAGGTTTAAAATTACCATACTTGAATGATGTTATTATATATAAGTGTACTTTATTTCTGCTCACGAATTCCATTTTTGTCATTTATTCTTCTAATATTCTCAGAAGAAAAGAATTCAGTCTAGTCTGTTGGAGTAAACAGCCTCGTTCTGGCATGGCTGAGACGTTCCTAGTGCTAAAGAAGTTACTATTGGCTGAAGATGATGGCAAGATCTGTTGCTCAGAGACATCATCAAGGTAGTTGGGTAGTGGGAGCACTTCTCTGGAAGTGCTTCTCTTATTCTCAAAAGAAATTACAGTTACTCAAGACTTGGGAGATGTTGCAGCATGTCAGTTGGAATCAGTGAGTTCTGTAGGGTTGTTGAGCAAACTAATGACTAAATCAATAACTGAAAATTGCTGAAATTGCAAGATAAAAATATATCAGCTATATTTGACATTTCGTAATGTATACATATATCAAGCATGCACAGGAAAGCGCTGGAATTAGTAAATATGCATACTTCAAGAATTAGAGTTCTTTAGTGGGCAAAAATGGATTATAGATCCTGGGTGTGAAAAATAAAGAATATAGACCATTGGTAAAACAAAGAGATAGAGATCAGTATATTCAGGCATAAATCTTAGTCTTATAAAGGAAAGGGGAAAATTGAAATTCCTGAGGGGGCTATCTTTTTAAGAATGGGGTCGATTGGAGAAATGTGGACAGTTATCTGGTGTTATTGTGATGTACGGTTATGAGGAGATAGTATCTTTAAGCCTATTTTGCTTTTCAGTTTTTCTTTCACTTTTTAAGTAATTTAAGCTTGACATGAGTGGTCTGGGATATTTTGAAAATATTTCTGAGATGTCTTGTTGGTGCAGTAGATGTCAATCCTAGTCCAGAGGGCATACAGTGTTTTCAAGTCCCAAAAGAGTCTTGATAATCATTAGCGAATCAGTGAGGTCAATGCATAGACACAGAACAATGTTGGTTATAGAGTTTTTATTTTCAAAACAGACAAGTTCTCCTCAGTGCCCTTTTAATTTTAGTAGTTTTCTAATTTTCTGTCTAATAAATGCCCTATAATGAAGATTTGGGACCATATTCAATATTACCAGCAGTATTAAAGATGACCTCTGGAAACACAGAGGTATAATGTTCCAGGAGGCATAGACAGCTGTTATTATAAAAAAAAGTAGGAGGACTGAAAATGATGTATATCAGAAACCCACCTAATTGCACATTAGAGTCACTACAAGACCTTTTAAAAACATCAGTGCCTCTGCCCTTTCATTAGTGGTTTAAATATTATTTGTTTGGTCTAGGTTGGTATCAGTACATTTAAAAGGCTTTCCAGATGACATTAATATGCTTGCAGACAGGGGGACCACTTCTAAGGGGTGATGATCATCAAGCATGTAGATGATGGCCCCAGTCATATAGCTACATTGATGAAAAGCATATACATTTTCTCTAATCAACTTCTGTCATTAGCCTAGTTTAGTCTGACAAAGGGAAGTGTGGTAGTAAGGATTTTAGGAAGTATAGTTTCAAGTCGAGTAATCTCTGTACTTATAAAGCGGACCAGAGGTTGGCCTGAGGGTAATGGTGAACCTGAAAGGATAGGGCTACATTGCATTTGTCATCCACGGGAGAACTGACCCATAGTGCAAAAAGGTCAAAATATGCAATGGCCATCAATTCTTACAGATTAAACAGCATTCAGGCTAACTTTCTGACTTTCTTCATGTACTAGAGAAGGACTAGGGACACTGTGTTCTAAATCCAGGGATACTGAGTTCAGAATCCAGGGACATTGAGTTCAGAATCCAGGAACACTGAGTTTAGAATCCAGGGACACTGAGTTCAGAATCCAGGGACACTGAGTTCAGAATCCAGGGACACTGAGTTCAGAATCCAGGAACACTGAGTTCAGAATCCAGGAACACTGAGTTCAGAATCCAGGGACACTGAGTTCAGAATCCAGGAACACTGAGTTCAGAATCCAGGGACACTGAGTTTAGAATCCAGAAACACTGAGTTTAGAATCCAGGGACACTGAGTTCAGAATCCAGGGACACTGAGTTCAGAATCCAGGAACACTGAGTTCAGAATCCAGGAACACTGAGTTCAGAATCCAGGAACACTGAGTTTAGAATCCAGGGACACTGAGTTCAGAATCACCATCTGTGGTTGCATCAATTGCTGGTGTGGGGTGGGTACATATGTTTAGGAAAAAAATTTGATGTTTCTTTGAGTTAGGAGCTCAGATATTGCTATCCGATCAGCCTTGCTCACACATTTGTTCATTGCCTACCATCTATCTTCTGTTCTTTTCTTCTCACGGCCATCTTGATAACAGTGCTGGGGACTTTCTCATATTGACAGATACTTGTCATCCTGAAGCCATGTCAATGTCTGTATGTCTAATATCTTCTCAAGTAGAACTTGAAGAACAAACACATTGTGATTGTTTCCTATATTGGGTTTATTTCATTATGCATAACACTTGCCTTGGTTTTGGAAAAGAACCACCTGTGTGTTTAATATGGCTCTCCAATATCACTGGAAAAGACTACAAACTTGAGTATTAATGCTTTGTTGAAAATTACCATTTTGTTATTGTCGTCTTCCAGTAAGGTACCATAATTTTGATTATTTAGTTCTCAAATGGTTGTTTTTTGATATGATTACTGTTGTAGGATATTTGAGCATACCATGAACCCCGAGTTTGCATTTGTATTAATTAAATAGAACTGCAAGTTTGCATATTCATTAATTAAATAAAATCAAGCTTTAGTCAGGAAAATGTTGTTTTTTCATCAGCATAGTGGCTGCACCTGAATCTACTGCTGTTTCACACTGTTATTGTGGCTGCATAGTTAACAGCTTGCTTCTCAAGCAGTGGCCCTGCAGGACTTTTATATCCTGCCAGATTCATCTCCTGACACTGACACCAAATATCGGTTTTTAGTTAAATCTCTATTGTTTTATTTATCTGCAAGACTTGGGAGTCAGAGGCTGGAGTGAAAACTTGCTAGCTCAGAGAGGTTGAGGAACTACGAGTGGACCTTCCTTCTTTGCCAGCATCTCAGAAAGGGAGCATTCTTCTACTCTGTCAAACCAAAAAAGACCACAGAACTTCAAGTCCCTCCCTACTATTTCTTATGTACTCTCTATCGTCTGGAAGATGACTCTGACTCTCTATGATTACTTTCTGCCAACTAATTGCATGTTCTGCCTCCTGACTCAAGGTTGATTTTATTTAATTAATACAAATGTTAAACGGGGTTCACAATGTGATATCTAAATAGATTACTACTAGAATTTCTAAGTAGATGAACTAGAGGTGTAGGCAGAAGTTTCTGGCTTGGCCTAGCCCTGAGTTCCAGACCCATAGTCACAGCAGTCTCATAGCTGCTTAGTCTCAAAGAAACAGAGGCTTATATGAATTGCAAGTTCTTTGGTCTATGGCTTAGGCTTATTACTTGCAAACTCTTATAAGTTAACTCATATTTCTATTTATGTTTAGCCACATGGCTTGTTACCTTTTTGCTCAGTGTAGCATTCTCATCCCGCTACCTCTATCTTTCTCTGGTGTCTACTGCTCTGCTCTTCTGCTTCCCTGAATTCTCCTAGTCTGGCTGCCCTGCCTCTACTTTATGTCTAGCTTCTTGACCAGTCAGTGTTTCATTAATCCAAAGCAAATGAAATATTTACAGTGTACAAGAGCATAGTACTATAGCATAGTGTCTCATTGGTTATATCATGGAAAGAAAGTTGACTTTCTGTATGTGAGAAAGTTCTGGAAAAAGTTTGCATATAAAAGGGAGAGCAGAGATGAAAATTCAATCATTGGATTTCAGGGATTCCAAAATTCAAATAAAACATATGAAAGTACCTTAGATATGAGCAAATATTTTCTTTGAAATTCCCTCTTTAGCAATATGTGTTTGATAAAGTTTTTACTTTTGACAAGACTAAGATACTGATGTAAAATAATAATCATTTATTACTATCTTTGTTACTGCTGTGGATTTCAGGAGCAAGAAGATGGTCTCCTAAGAGTCTCTTAGGATGCCATAGTCTCTAAGTGGATGGATCTTGGTCTTGGTAAAATTTCCACACTCACATCCCTTGAGGACCAGGTGGCCATCATCTCAGAACCTGTTCCAGGCTCTTCCTTTGAATCTTGGTGGTTTCTCTATAAGTTCCTTCTGACTTCAGGGTAGCTGGACATTGGAAGTGGTACCCAAAGGTCCTGGATGTATGTGCTTCAAGAAAGGGCCAGTTGGAAGTATTGTCCTTTCATAAAACCTGGACTTGGTGTCACTTTAACTCTATTCTGCTTGCTAGGAGGCAGATAGCCTAGTTCATAGTTCAAGCAAAAGGGATTCCACTGTAGCCCTGATGGCAGAAATTTCATAGCACTTGGTGATCTCTTTTAAAGCCACCACAGTCATACTTCATTTTTAAAACTTTGATCTCAGTACAGAAAAATCCACAACTATTTGGTTCTGGTCAAACCTGTTATTTAGGTCAGTGACCATAACAAATAAAAGTTGCCTTTAGGACCATTTCAGGCATATATTCTGTTTGCAGCATATAATTCTCAGAGGTGATATTTTGTAAATCACTGCTTATGCATCACTCATGCTGTAGAGTTTTTTATGATGACCTCCATGGATTCTGTTTATTTGAAACCCATTGATATGCCTGTGGATGATGGGTTTCTATATCTCCCACTATGGGCCCTGAGGTTTCCAGTGGAGATTCATAGTTGGAAGACAACATAACCACCTAAAACACAGATTAGTAGGTGGATTATGCTAGAAGAAAAGAAACTATAGGCTTCTTTTTTTTCCCCTCCCAAAGAGTTGATACAAAAACATCTTGAGAGTCTGCATTTTCTCCAGAGCATACTCCTTGTTGTTCTAGACCACAATTGATATGATTTCTTTCCCACTCAAGTTCCTTCTTTACCATTTTTTTTTTCTTTCCTGATGGGAAAATTGCTTATTCTCTCTAGCGTGTCAGGGTTTTTCTTACTGTCTTTAGTCTTTAGGTCTTCAGGGATCAGAAAGATAGCAAGATTTCAGTGAGGTCACAGTGGGGATTTTCTCAGGCAAAGGCTTATTGCATGACCTTATCTTATTTTTTAATTATCTTTTACCTACTAGTGTAGATACAAGTACTCATGAATGATCCTTCCTACACTGTTCTAGGACTTGTATATGCCACTGGTATAATGTGAAAGATGTAATTGTGGTATGTCATCTTTGATTCTAAGCATCACCATGGCTTTCTTGGTAACTGTGCCTGATCCTTTACATACTTCTGAAGAAGCCTCTCCCCATTGTGAGGATTCCTATGAAGAAAGCCACTTGGCAAAAATAGATTATGATGTGGCCAGATGTCCCCTGAGGATCTTGGAAGTAGATGGTTATGGCTGTGGCTCATCTGTAATGTGACCTCACTACAGATCTGATTTTATGAGCCAGATTCCTGACCTTCAGAAGCTCTATGAAGAAACTGACTCTTGTTATTTTAAGCTGTTAATTTGTAATACATATTACAGATATTAAACATAATCTCCATTTTCCCTTTTCCATAATCTTCTGCTTATTTGAAAGACATCTAATCAATGCTGAGTGAATAAATTCTCTTGATCCTCAATGCAATCCACAATCTTTCACAGTGTTCACTTGCTTTTCTAAGAGAAATTTGTGGATCCATTGATTATGTAACCTTTTCATAGACTTGAAAGGTTATTATATAATCTTCATTCAATACCAATGGTATAAAATATAAATGCACATATAGCACACAGAGGCTGACAAATATGTTTCATGTCAGAAAGGCTTCTACCTCTTAACAAAGTAAATATGTGGCTGGTGAGTTGGCCTACTGTATCCAGAGTTATTTAACTTTATGCAATTATGCTATAATCCAGTAATCTTTTTCACTCTGGCGGCTTCTGCAGTGGCCATCTTCTGTCCACAGTATTTACTTCTGCTTTTTACGATTTACTATTCAGTTTCTACTATTCAGTTTTTACTTTTTGTGAAGTCAATTTACTTGATCTCTTGGAACTATAAAATATTTTTGCCATACTCTAACTTTACTATTGAATAGCTAAGTTATGATTTTTTCTTCTTCTTAGAGGACATATATTAAAGCCTAGAATTTCATGCCTACTGACTCCCTCCCTCCCTCCCTCTCTCCCAGGTAATCTCAATGTTATTTGTAAGAAGCCCCTGCTAGAGGAGGGGCTTGTTGCTCCAGGCAGTAACCAGTAGCAGGCTTTACAGCAGGGAAAGGGAGAGCCTCTTCTCTTTTTACGACTCCCAGAGTCAGATTGGTATGCTTAGAAAAATTTCTGTAACTTGTGGAAGTATTTTCCTCATTGTGATTCTGTGCCGGGTGATCGTGAGATCATTCTATAGGAACCATAGCCACCTCTCACTTAATCTGTACTCTCCATAATGAAAGAGCATTTTCAGCCCCAATTTCTCTTTTCCAGTTCAGAAGGTTTATCTGACTAGGTCTTTCACACATCTCTATAGCTTTCACTTTATTTTATTTACTTCTTAATTTTTGAATAAAGTCTCACTTTTTTATCCATGTATCCCCATGTTCAAACTCCCTTCCCCCTCCCACCCCTCCCAATCACTCTCTCTTCTCCTCATCTCCTCCCCAGAAAGGGTAGGAGGTCCCAAGGTCCCAAGGTGGTTTAGTTCAGCATCCACTCCAGGCAAGTCCGATTTCCTCGTCCCAACATCAAGACTGAATCAGGTGTTCCTCTGGAGGGAGTGGGCTCCATGGTGCCAGCGTGCTTCAAATCCAAGCTGTTCAGTGGCTGTGATTTGCAGCTCAGGTATGCTTTGCTTTTTGTTTAAAGTCCACTAATGAGTGAATACATCCCCTGCTTATCTTTCTGGGTTTGTGTTACCTCATTCAAGAGGATATTCTCCAAATCCCTCCATTTGCCTGCAAATTTTAGCATATCATTTTTACTTACTGCTGAGTAGTACTCCATTGAGTAGATGTACTGTAGTGGGATTATTTTTGTAATGTAAATATTTGTTCCACCTATGGGTTTAATAAAAACTGATTGGCCAAAGGCAAACAGGAGGTGTGGGCAGAGACAGACACTAGACAGATACCAAAGTTGCAAGAACTGCCAAAAGATGCAAAAACAAAACAAAATAAAAGCTACTCTAAAAAAAGGTACTGCGTCACAAGGCTAAACAGAATAATTTACATTAAAAATGAGCACTAGTAAATTATATGCTTGGGCCCTAAGTCAATCAGCCTACTTGATCGTGATGGATGATGTTTTTTTATATGTTGTTGTATACAATGTGCCAGAATTTTGTTGAGAATTTTTGCATAAATGTTCATGAAGGAAATTGGTCTGTGATTCTCTTTGTTGCGTCTTTGAATGGCTTGGGTATTATGGTTATTCTGGCCTCATAAAGAGTTTGGCAATATTACTTCAGTTTCTATTCTATGAAACAATTTGAAAAATATTGGTATTACTTCTTCTTTGAATGTCTGGTAGAATTCTGAACTGAAACCTTCTGGACCTGGGCATTTTTACTTGGGAGGCTTTTAATGACAGCTTCAATTTCCTTTGGAGTTATAGTTCTGTTTAGGTATTTAATCTGATCTCGATTTAATTTTCGTAAGTGGTACCTGTCGAGAAAGTGATCCATTTCTTCTAGGTTTCCATTTTTGTGAAATATAGATTTTCAAAGTACGATCTGATAATTCTCATGATTTTCTGGAGGTCTATTGTTATGTCCTCTTTCATTTCTGATTTTGTTGATTTGGATACTCTCTCTCTGTGCTTTTTGGTTAATTTGGATAAGGTTTTACCTATCTTGTTGACTTTCTCAAAGAAGCAACTCTTTGATTCACTGATTCTTTGTATTGTTCTTTTTGTTTCAGTTGTATTGATTTTAACTCTAAGACTGAGTTAAAATCTGGCCCTTCAGAAAGCATTAGAGGAAAAACTCCAACCTAATTGGAGACTGAGTTAAAATCTGGCCCTTCAGAAAGCATTAGAGGAAAAACTCCTCCAATATTTCCTGCTGTCTACTCCTTCTAAGTGAGTTTGCTTCTAATTGTTCTAGGGCTTTCAGCTGTGCTGTTAGTTCTCTTGTGTGGGATTTCTCTAGTCTCTTTATATAGGCATCTGGTGCTATGAATTTTCCTCTTAAGACTGCTTTCATTGTGTCTCATAAGTTTGGGTATATTGTGGATTCTTTTTCATTAAATTCCAGGAAATATTTGATTTCTTTCTTAATTTCTTCCTTGACCCAGAGGTGGTTCAGTTGAGTGATGTTCAGTTTCCAAGAGTTGGTAAGCTTTCTGTGATTTTTGATGTTGCTGAACTTTAACTTTAGACTATGGTGGTCTGGTATGATACAAGGGATTATTTCCATTTTTTTCTGTCTATTGATATTTGCTTATGACCAATAATGCGCTCAATTTTAGAGAAAGTTCCATGTGTTGCCGAGAAATATGTATATTCCTTTATGTTGGTGTGGAAGTTTCTATAAATATCTATTAAATCCATTTGCATCATAACCTCTGTTAGACCCCTTATTTCTCTGTTGGGTCTCTGTCTGGTTGACCTATCCAAGGAGGAAAGTGGGGTATTGATGTCTCCCAGTATTGAGGTGTGAGAGTTGATGTGAGTTTTGAGCTTTAGTAGTGTTTCTTTTACATATGTAGGTGCCCTTATATTGGGGGCATAAATATTCATGATTGAAATCTCATCTTGATCAACTTTTCCTGAGATGATTAAGTAATGCTCATCCTGGTCTCTTTTAATTGATTTTAGTTTTAAGTCTGCTTTGTTAGATACTAGGATGGTAACACCAGTTTGTTTCTTGGGGCCATTTGATTGGAAGATCTTTTCCCAACCCTTCACTCTGAGCCTATGTCTGTCTTTGAGGTTGAGGTGTGTTTCTTGTATGCAGCAGAAGGATGGCTTCTGTTTTTGTATCCATTGTGTTAGGGTGTGTCATTTTATAGGTGAATTGAGTCCATTGATGTTAAGGGATATTAGTGACCACTGATTGTTATTACCTGTTATTTTTAGTGGCAACTTTTATGTATGTATTTCCTTTCTTTGGGCTTTTCTTTTGTGGGATTATCGATTATTTGTGGTTTCATAGGTGTATCTGGGATTCTTAGGTTGGAGTTTTTCCTCTAATGCTTTCTGAAGGGCCAGATTTGTGAATAGGTATTGTTTAAGTCTGAATTTGTCATGAAATATGTTGTTTACTCCATCTATGTTGGATAGTTTTGCTGAGTATAGTAGTCTAGGTTGGCAGCCATGCTCTTTTTGTGTCTGTATAACTTCTGAACAAGGACCTTCTTGCTTACATTGTTTGCATTGAAAGGTGTAATTCTGATGGGTCTGCCTTTGTAGGTAAGTTGGTCCTTTTCTTTTGCAGCTCTTAAAATTTTTTCTTTGTTTTACATGTTTTGTGGTTTGATTATTATTTGGCAAGCACAGTTTTTTGGGGGTCATATTTATTTGGTGTTCTATAAGCTTTTTGTATCTTTATAGGCATTTTCATCTTTACGTTTGGAAATTTTTCTTCCATGATTTTATGGAATACATTATCTGTGCCTTTGAGCTGGTATTCTTCTCCTTCTTCTATTCCTATTATTCTCAGGTTAGGTCTTTTCATGGTGTCCCAAATTTCCTGAACATTTCGTGTTATGACTTTTCTGTTTTTTCTTGTTTTCTTTGACTGATGTATCTATTTCTACTATTGAATTTTCTACTCCAGAGATTCTCTCTTTCATATCTTAGATTCTGATGGTTATGCTTGTATCTTTAGTTCTAGCTCTTTTGTTCAGATTTTTTTTATTTCCACATTTGCCTCATTTTGTGCCTTTTTTATTGCTTCTATTTCAATTTTTAGTTCCTGGAATGTTTCTTTTATTTGTTTGTTTTTCTTTTCTTGGTTTTCTTTGTTTTCTGTCAAGGATTTGTTTATCTATTCCAATTTTTTGCATTTTCTTTTATTTCTCTAAGGGAAAATTTTATATCCTCTTTTAAGGCTTCTATAATCTTCATAAAGGTATTTTTGTTGTTGTTTCCTTCTGCTTCCACTTCATTGCTCTGTTCAGGTCTTGGTATTGTAGCACCACCAGTTTCTTCTGGTGTTGCCTTATTGTTCTTCATATGTATTCTTGCATTGACATGTGCCCATGGCTTCAGTGGTTCACACTTATGCAGTTCCTAGTCAGTTGTGTCTAGAGGGTTTGTGTGTCTCCTGTGTGCTATGAACATGGGGTCTGCATGATCTGTGACTCCATGCTGGACATGGTTCTTCATTTCAAAGGAGGCTGTCTGTCTATGATGAAACAGCTTGCCCTGGAGGTAAGGCCCAGCTGTGGGAGGTCCCTTCTGCTAAGGATCTTTGGGGATAGAGGTTTAACCTAGGTCCTATCTGCTAGGGAGAGTCTGAGATGGGAACCTTGGGTGTGATCCTGGTCCTGGAGAGGTATTGTCTGTGTGGGTGGCCCAATAGCTGATGTCCCCTCCAGCTTTTACTTTTTTTTTTATCTATTTCTTTATAATAAACTGTAAACTATGAGTTTAATCTTTATAAAGTGACACTAAGTATAACTTTGACTCTAACCTAATTCATTCCTGCCAAAGATGAGGAAAAAAAATAACAAGTTTATGTTTTGTTTACAGTGCTATAACCTTGTAACAGATTTAATCTCCATAGATAAAATGTGACAAATAATTGCCTCAGCTGAAAATTTTGTTTCTATAGTGGTTGTTTCTGGAACAGTGCATTTTTAGTAGCATGTGTCTGTTTATTTGCATTTGTTCTTGGACCTGCTTTAGGAATTTTTATGGATGAAAAGTTGAGACTAGCAGATTAAGGTACTGAGCTGTAAGCTTTATCCTCCTCACACCATGGGGATGGCAGTACAAAACAACTTTCCACAAAAGAACAGGAGGAAACATGCTCTATAAGTGTGGGCTTTTTAAAATTATTTCTTTGGGGGTAGTTTTGTTTTTATTTTTTAGTGAATTATTGGTAGTTCATTATGAAAAATATAGCCCCTTCAAAGCACAGGTGAGGTTTCCATAAAATCCCACTGAGCTCTAAAATAGAAACACATGAAATTGCTTTGTGAGCAATGCCTGTCAATTCCGTGTATGGTAAATTCAGATTCCACATAGAAAAAAGGAATAGATTGTTTTATCTGATTCTTTGAGGTAGAGGCAATTTTCTAAATAAACTGATTTTTTTTTCACTTTTCCTTATGAATCTGTAGCAACTTCCATGTCCCTGAAACAGATTTCTGAGACCATAGCTCTGGTGGAGGGAAACATTGTAGGGCTGAGACAAGAGGCATTAAGGTAAGAAAATGAGTGTGAGGGATGGCTACATCAGGTGTTTTCTCAGCACTTAAAGGATTGCGAGAGTTGGAGACCAGCCTGGTGTACATAATGTGTTCCAGGCCAGCAAGGGCTAAATATCAGGACTCTGTCTCAAAAACAAAATGAACAAACAAGACATATGAAAAAAAAAAAACCAGCTTTGAGAAGTTGAGGGGGGGCATTCCTACCTAGGGAAGGTTTAACATAGCCTGCATAAGTGACATGTAAATAATCTATAAGCAATCATAACTCTCTTGGTGCTGGGCTTTTGGATGGCTACATTTTTCCCAGCTCAATAGCACACATCCACTCTCAGGAGGGTCTTTTACTTTCTTAGTACACTGGCAGTATTCCAATTGTCAAACAAGACAAAACAAAACCCAGCAAACATACAAACTCCTTGAAGCAAGGACACCAGCATAAGGCAAGTGGGAAAGCCTTCACATCCCTTGGAGTTTGCCGTTCAATGTCCATGTTTGAGCTGCTCCTGCACATCATGTTCATTCTGATTCTGAACAGGACTGTCCTGATGGCCAAGTTGATTAAAATGATTTACTACTGTTTTCTGTGTATCTTTGCTTCTGTCTCTGATTGTGTGTGTTCTTCTATTTCATGAACAAGATGGGAGTTCATCTATTATGTATATTAACAAACATTTCTGGTGCTTATGAATTCCTACATTTGTGGTTGTCTTTTATTTTCACAAGTGTGTATACAATATGACCTCATAATAACTTACATAAACTGATTTCTAAGGGCCCTGAAGATGCTTTCTCTTTTCCTGGCTGGCACTGACACCTGGTGGCCTTTTATTAAACAGCTATTCTCACTGTTTTAGTTAACAGGTTGCCTTGGGTCTCCTGCCTGTGACATGTGTTTGGATCTCAGAACTCTTCATTTTTTGCTCAAGTTTTGCATATTTTCTGGAATTATTTGACTTCACAGAACAGCTTTTTGCTTTAGGAGCACATTGTTGTGGTGTCCTTCTTAGCTCAACTTCCCTGTTACATATATCTTATTTCTGAAGTTGAATTCATTTCCTAACTTATATGATTGCCCATCCATTTCTCTTCCCATAGCACTTAGTTTTTACTTTGATAGAATTTTGCTTTTAATCCTTGGGAGAGAATTAGAGAATAGATGGTGTGTAAGATTTACTGCTTTGGGTCTGGAGAGTTGCCTCAGTGGTGTAGAACTTTGGCTGCTCTTCCAGAGGACCTGGGTTTTATTTTATTTTATTTTTTGTAATTTTTTTATTATGAATAAAGTCATATTTTTTTATCCATGTATCCCCTTGTTCAAACTCCCTTTCCTGGACCTGGGTTTTAAAAGAGAAAATTGCCATAGGTTCTAGACTTGGACTTGGCTAAATATCTGGAGATTTCATGTGTATTCACAGGGAGGAAGAGCTGGAAGAGGATCTTTATTTATTCACTGTCATTGTTTTTGTTTGTCCTCAGTGCCACAAAGAAAGTTTCTCTCTGAAATGGAGCCCTTTAAACCCTTTGGCTCCTGGGTTTTAGTTAATCATATTAGTTCTGCTCTGAGTACTAATAGATACAAAACAGACCTAAGATACACAAAAGTAATTTATTTTTTTTTTCAGTCTAAATCTCTGGGGTCTCTGGAAATTAAAACAAAACTAGAAGTTGTTTTCTACCACCATCCAAATCTTGAGTTTGAAGAAGCTAGATAAGCAGAATGTACAATTACCTGTCATTAAAGCCCTGTGTGTGTGTGTATGTGTGTGTGTAAATCTACATAGTATCTCTCTTTCTCTCTCTCTCTATATATATATGTATATATATATATATATGTTTGCATGTTTGTCTTGTCACAACTAGTTCTATTAATTGATGTAGATTAGAATGAAAACTTATCCATGGTTGTAATGTCATAGTATGGTTTGAGGCCCAGGAGGTTACACTTGCCTTTGGATATTACTACCTGGTCATCATGGCCATGAAGAGTGACTGTGGGTAACAAAAAAGATCATAGGGCCCTGAGTTGCTTAGGCAGGAAGACATATACATTAATGTTAAGAGAAGGGGGAGATCTGTAAAAATCTGGATGTCGTTGGCTCTCAACTTGGCAGCATAAACCCCCCTTTTTGCCTTGCCTGATTCTCCTAAATTTCCACCTAATTAGGAATAAACTAAGTTAGAGCATGCTTAGAATGGAACAATGTCTCTAATTTTAGGTACTCAGCAAAGAAATTTACCATTTCTAAAACAGTGGTGGGAGATGATATTTGAAAGCTAGTGTCCCTGAAACAGTGTGATATTTGTCTGTGGAGTAATGGTAACACCTTGAAGGCAGGAAACACACTTTCATTGTATTCTTAGTGCTTGTCATCTCAACAGGGACACAATAAACGAGGAAATGTGAGAGCAATAAGATAGAATAGCAAAGGATAGTCTAGAATGGCAGAAGGATGCTTCAGATCTCATAAAGGACCATGTATGAATTCTAGTTGCTGTGTAGATTATTCTAAAATAAAAGTAAAGTTCTTAGTTGGACCCTGAGCTAGATTTTTAGTATTGATTTAGAAATCAGGTAGGTGTGCAAATGGGGACCTATGCAATGAGGTTTTTGTAAGGATTGGCCAACTTCTGACTTATGATATGGCAGCATTTAGACCTCTTAGGCAAGTAAAGAGTCATAGACCTTAGGAGTCTCTCAACATCAGGTGTTCATGTGTGCTTGTCAGTCAGTGCTGGATAACAGAGAAATCCTGCCTGCATTCTTGGCATGCCTACTGTGCCAACTGTTTGTGGATTTTTAAAATATTATTATTAAAGATAGATCTATATGCCTTATGTGTCAGACTTGCAGGCGGCAGGATTGACTTTTGGCCATGAAATGCTAGCAGCCCTGGCTTTTGTTCTTACACAAGGATCAGCCCACAGCTCAGAGGAGGCTCCAGGGCTGCCTGGGAGTAAGAGAAACATTTTTGTTTTAAAAATGTCTTAATCCTTTAATCCACTAATTGTTTATGCAGGCAGTGCTTCCCATACTTTTTTTGTAAAAGAATTATAGGAGAAGGATTTAAGACTTTTATTGAGATGATCATTGCTCTACTTTTAAAAATTATATTTGCAAAATTTCTACATTAAAAATGTGGGTTTTCTTTGTCTTAGCTTCCTTAAAGAACTACCTGTATTAGTACAGTTTTAAGGTGCTTTTCTCAAGCATTGTTTAGATATCATTCCTACTAACCATCCATTCAAAATATTGCAGGTAATTGAGGAACCTCATGCCAGTCTATTGTTGAGCAAAACCTTTGCATGCTTCTTTGATTTGTTTGTGTAATAACTCTCCTACATATTGTTATTTTTTTGCATGTGGCGTGTGAATGGAATCTCAACACCGGAAGTACCACATGAGAGTTTATTAAAGCAGCAGACAGAGGCAGGGGCGGAAGGGAGCAGAGAAAGAAGAAGGTGGGGGGGGGGGACTTGTGTGAGCACTTTCTTTAAGAGGGTGGGTGGGCCTATGTTTGAATAGCCACACCCAGGGGCATAGTTGACTCTGTTACATTCCAGGTGAATGCAAGCTTTGGAAATCCTTACACATTTGATGTTCCTACTAACCATCCATTCAAAATATTGCAGGTAATTGAGGAACCTCATGCCAGTCTATTGTTGATCAAAACCGTTGCATGCTTCTTTGATTTGTTTGTGTAATAACTCTCCTACATATGATGTCCGAGTTTCTGTAGGGTTTGGTCTCTGAGTACCTGTTTGAGGGCTTCTGAAATGGTCATACTCTTTTTTTTTTTTTTTGACCCTTAGGACATAACTTCTCATCTCTCTAACTCTCATCATGTTCTCGGAAAACAAATCTGTGTCTTAGAAACTGGTAAATTCAAATTCATGCAGCACTAAGTGAGCTATGCTGACCATCTTAGTGTACAGTGAGCACAGGCATCTTGATAAGAGGCTGCCCCAATGGGTCTGGAAGGGTTTTAATACCACAAGAGAAAACTCAGCAGCCATTAGCCAACTGCCCCCTGATTTCACCTTCTACTAGTTCCTTTCAAGCACTAGTCTGCTTTCTGTCTTATTGATATATGTACTCTGGATATTTTATGCAATTGGATTCATATAACATGTGGTTTTATAAATCTGACTGCTTTCATTTAACACAATGCTTTCACAATGTGTCCATGCTCTCATATATATATTATGCATTTCTCTTATTAGTGAATAATTTTCCAGAACATATATGTGCTAATAATTGTTTGTTCCCATTTATGAATGGAATTAGGATTATTTCAATCTTTTGCTTTTCTCAATAGACTACTACTAAAATTTGTACTCAATGTGTTTCAATTTATGTATACACACATATTGTATGTATGTATGACTTTAAGAATATAGGAACTGCCTATTAGACAATATCTAATTTATACATAATTATTTATAAGCATACAAACCATCTAATGAGTATATATTCATTTAAAAGCAAAGACATAAATTGGGTTTCAGCTTTACTGAATATTAAAGGCCTAGTGTATGGAATACTCAAAGAACTTTTATCAGTTATATGATTCACAGATGTTCTCTTCTATTCTGGGAATTACTTTTCATGTTCTTTAAATTTGACATTATAAGATGTGCCTATCAAAAAATTAGCTTTTGGCATAATAACCAGAAGATCATTGACAAATACAGAGACCCAGTGTCTTAAAGATTTTTTTTTAACTAAAGAGTTCTATATTTTTTTTTAATTTGGGCATAGCTTTAATGTAATGACAAAATATAATTAAGGAGCAGCTGTTCAACTCACCCAGAGTGCCAAGTGCATCACAAGAGCTGGTGCCAGACTTCACGATGCTCCCATTAATATGGCACAGATGCCATTATTATGGCACAGCAGGGTCTTTTGCCAAAACTTTTGTACTTAACATCCAAGTTCACATGTCAAATATTTATTTCCAACATCCCTCAAAATAGGGAAAGAAGCTCTTAATCATCTGCTTCACAAGGCCCCAAGAGTTTGAAGAAAATAATATATCAGTAGGCTTCAACATGAAGATATTGATCATAGAACTTTGGTAACAGAGTTTTACAATATATCACCCACTGTGAGTGAAATGTCTGGCTACATCAGCAAAGATTCCATGACAAAACTCTCAAAGTGAGGCAGAGTGGGAAATAGAAAAAGACACCAGTAGATATCGCGGTATAAACCCGCTGTGAGATATGTTTTGAATGAGGTTTATTTTGTGAGAGTCACTTACAAAACAGAGAAGGTCTTAAGGGGAAGTGAAGGGGTAACCACACTCCGCACCACCGAACTCCTGTGCTGCCCGCCCGGAACCACGCACGGTGCACCGGAGCCCACGTCACCAGTCCAGCAACACGCACCCACTTCCATCTTTCGGCGTGTCCGTCTTTTGTTGTTTTCCCCTGAGTCAACCACGCTCTGCCCAGCGCAGTTTAAATGCGTAGCTTTGGATTTCCCGCTACAAGTAGTTTTAGTGTAAGGAAAGGTCTTGAGAGAAGCAAAGCAGCATGTTGTGGAGACTCTGAGGAAAAGTAGATGCTACTCTCAGTCCATCTAAGATAGCATAGTCTAGCCTCTTCTGAATAAAACAAGTAAGATAGGCTTTTATCTTTCTCTGCTTGATTGCTGGTTCTTGCATGAAAACAAATGTTTATTTTTTAAAAATAAAATAAAATATCACAGGATAATATAAAAACTAACACATTGGAATTAGACAAAATAAAGAAACAAAAGAGCTCAAGAGAAGGCACAAAAAAATAGAGATCCACTTATTCACAAGCTCAGAAATCCCATAAAAACACTACCTTGGAAGCCATGTTATATACACAGAGGAATTGGAGCAGGCCCTGTGAGCTGATTCAGTCTCTGAGTTCATATGAGCTTGTTAATTTATAAGACCTTGTGTTCTTGGTGTCCTCCGTCTCCTCTGGATCCTACCGTTTTTTCATCTCTCCTTTTGCAAGGCTCCCTGAGCCCTGAGAGGAGGGATTCGATGGAAATACCCTGGTTAAGAGCCGAGTGTTCCAACACCTCTCCGAATAATCTCTACTTGTGGGTGTCTGTATTTACTCCCATCTGTTGCAGGAGGAATCTTCTCTAGGAATGGCTGAACAAGGCACTAAACTATGTGTCTAGCAGAATGTCATTAAGAGTCATTTTATTGCTACAGTTTTCCCCTAGGCTATCTAGTCTCAGATTCTTGGTCACTCAATCAGTGTTGGTTGGGTATGGATTTCATCTTGTGGAGTAGTATGAATTCACTCAAATCAGATATTAAAAGGTTTATGCCACTATTGTTCTAGCATATATCGCAGGTAGGACACTATTGTAGATCAAATACTTTGTTGCTGGCTTTGTGTTTATGGTCCTCTTTTGATAGCATGCAGGGAACCTTCTTGTATTGAAGGTGTGAGAACATAAGAATGAAGGCTCTGTATATTCACCAGCTCAACTTCTCCATATTCAGTGAGTTGTATAGGTATTGTCTTTAGCAATGGGACTTGTTATTAGTTTGAGGAGAGCAACCATAGTCTTGGCAATATCCTGTATTGTTTGGGGATTCCCATGGGACCCCATTGGCCATGAACTCAACTACACATAAGCCAGTCTTGGTACTCTTTTATTTGATGTAGTGTATCAGTTTTATGTTGAGGTCTTTGATCCACTCGTACTTGAGTTTTGTGTACAGTGATAGATATGAATTCTATTGGATTTTTCTAACTTTAGCCATCTTGACTTACACCATTGCTTAAAGACATTATCTTTTTTCCAGTGAATATTTCTGACCTCTTTACTAAAAATCAGGTGTTCGTAGGTGCATGTATTTATTTTGGGGACTTCAATTAGATTCTATTAAACAATGTATCTGTTTGTGTGTTAGTATCATGCTGTTTTTATTTCTATTGCTCCGTAGTACAATTGAAACTGGAGATGATTATATCTCTAACATTTCTTTTATTTTCCAAGATTGTTTTAGTATTCAGGTTTTTGTTTGTGTTTCCATATGAAAATGAAAATTGTCTTTTCAAGATCTGTGAAGAATTGTGATAGAATTTTGATGGGGATTACATCAAATTACTTTTAGTAGGATCTCCATTTTTACTGTGTTAATACTACTGATTTATGAGCATGGGAGATCATTCCATATTCTGATTTTTTTTTAATACAAGTTTTTTACTTTTTTGGTTAGAATTACTCCAAGATATTTTATATTATTTCAGGCTATTGTGAAAAGTATTGCTTTTTTGATTTCTTTCTAGCTCCATTTGACATTTGAATATAGGAAATCTACTGATTTTTGTGAGTTAATTTTGTATCCAGCTACTTTGCTGAAAGTGTTTATCAGCTATAGGTGTTTCCAGAAGCCATTTTTAGGGGCACATACTTATTTATAATCTGCAAATAAAGATACTTTGACTTCTTCCTTTTCAATTTTTATATCCTTGAACTCTGTGAGTTACCTTATTGCTCTAGTTAAGACTTCAAGTACAATATTGAATGGGTATGGAGAGAGTGGGTAAAGTTGTGTTCTTGATTTTAGTGGAATTATTCTTTGAGTTTTTCTCTATTTAAGATGATATTGACCATAGGATTGTTTTAAACTGTCTTTATTGTGTTGAGGTATGTCCCCTGTATCCCAAATATCCTTAAGCCTTTTATCATGAAGAGATGTTGGGTTGCATTAAAGGCCTGTTTAGCATCTAATGAGAAGATCATATGGTTTTTTTTCAACATGTTTATATAGTGGATTGCATTTATTGATTTATATATGTCGAACCATCCCTGAATCCCTAGGATAAAGCATACTTGATCATGTAGATGATTTTTATTTTGTTGTGGAATATTTGTTTAACCAGGCAAAGATGTCTTATATTTGTTCATGCTGTATTTGTTAACTAATGATGTGTTACATTTGCATTAATTAAATAAAATTAACCTTGGCTCAGAGAAGTGTGTTAGCAGCTGGTTGACAGGAAGTAACAAGGAGGAGCTTAGCATTTTTGTTGTTGTTGTTGTTGTTGGAGTATTATGGAAAGGAGGACTTCCAGGATGCCAGCAAAGATAGAAAGTTAGCCAGTTGCTACTTTAGTTCTCTAAGTTCATGGATTTTCACCTAGCCTTTGAATTTCAAGTTTTATGAGAACAATAGAGATTTAGTTAGAACTACCATTAGTGGCAACAACAGAGCCATTATCTAGAGAAACAGAATCCACCTCCAACCCCGAAGACTACAGCCTTAGAGGCTGGCCAATGGTAGTTTAAAGTACAGTTGTTGTAAGGAAAGTAAAACATTCCATAACTTAGCAGTTTAAAATTTTGCTCAGGAAGATGGAAAAGGCTAGAGATATGCAGTAAAAGCAGGTTCAGACTACACACACACACACACACACACACACACACACACACACACACACACACACACACGACAGAAGAAGAAAGAAAAAAGTAAATAGTTTATAAGTAATAAAAAATAAAAATTATCCATGTAGAGATGGGAAATACACAGAAAGTCTGGATCCTGTAAGGTCTTGTTTTGTCCTTGAATTTTCTGATTGCTGGTGAGCAAAATGACAGCTGCTAAGAGACATGATATTGTAATGAGAACTGCTGAATTAAACCAGCCTACATACTTTATGAATATCTTAAATTTAAAATGAAAATTAAAAAAAAGTCTTTCTTTGGGGAAGAGGTTAGGCTTTTATTTCCATGAGAAAAGAAAGGCTGTGAGTTTATTCAAGGTTAATAGTGATCAGATTTGATCGAGGATCCCCCTCCCTCTAATCTTGGCAACAGATATAAGGTAGTAAACTTAGAAAAATTGCAAGACAGATGATGTATATTTTACCTGTTCAAACATAAAACAAAGGAAATAAAACTTGTGTTAATATAATTATGTATGTTACCCCTGGACGTTTGTGTGTTTTTAGAGCAAGGGGACCAGATACCAATGAAAACAGGTGGTCCAAGTGATTCAGCCTCTCAGTATACCTCTCTTGCAGTTTCCTCAGAGTTCTGTATCCAGAATAGCTTCACGCTGCTGACTGAGATGCTCCAGTCTCACAGACTGTTCTAGGACTGCAGAGAAGCCTTGTGCTTTCCCATTGCAGGGACTGGACAACAAGTGTTATAACTTGTTTCCTCAGGACTTGGTCATTATATGAGTTTTCTCATATTCCTTAAAAAATGCTGTTATCCACCTTTTCACCAGGATGGCACCGAAAGCGAAGAAGGAAGTACCTGCCCCTCCCAAAGCTGAAGCCAAAGCAAAGGTCTTGAAAGCCAAGAAGGAAGTGCTGAAAGGTGTCCACAACCACAAGAAAAAGAAGATCCGCATGTCGCCCACCTTCCAGTGGCCCAAGACCCTTAGGCTCAGGAGGCAGCCCAAATACCCTCAAAAGAATGCGCCCAGGAGAAACAAGCTTGACCACTATGCCATCATTAAGTTCCCCCTGACCACTGAGTCAGTCATGAAGAAGCTAGAAGACAACAACACACTCGTGTTCATTGTAGATGTTAAGGCCAACAAGCACCAGGTCAAACAGGCTGTGAAGAAACTCTATGACATAGATGTGGCCAAAGTCAACACCCTCATAAGGCCTGACGGAGAAAAGAATGCATATGTCTGATTGGCTCCTGATTATGATGCTCTGCATGTCACCAACAAAATTGGGATCATCTAAACTCAGTACAGCTGGCTAATTCTAAATATACATTTTCCACCATAAAAAAAGCTGTTATCCTCCAGACAACACAAAGTAATTTTGAGAATATGATGCTCATATTCCCAAGACGTAGGGTGGGTGGTTTGGTTGTTTGGTGGGTTATGGATGTTTGTCATCATTTAAGAGGGTTGTTTGCAAATTGTTACTGATCATGGTAAGGGAGGAAACTGAGTAATGGTGGTTGGATTCAAGGATTTCTTTCTGAAAAGAAAAGGGGGGAATATGGGAATGACAGGATAAAATTAGATTACTAAATCAACTTTTAGACTAAAAAGCAACTATTAATCTCACATATTTTACATTGTTTTCTGTATATTGATACAGATTTGAGGTTGCTTTTTGTTATAACACACATACAGGCCTCTACTCTTGTTTAAGGAATTTTTGCATATTGATACAAACTTAAAATGAAATTTTATTATAACATACTATATGTATGTTCATCTTGTTTAAGGTATTGTTCTTATACAGTTAATTTAAAAATGAGTTCCTAAGGTTTTCATTTCCAACCATCCCTCAACTTCAATTTCTTTATTGATTCTATTCCATTTTTAAGTGTTTAACAGTTTTATTCATTTCCTTTCTCTGCTGTTTGTGTTTTCATAGATCTATTTAACATATTTGTACATTTCTTTCTTTAATGACCTTTATCATATTCCTAAAGGATCTTTTAAAGTCTTTTTCTTGTGGTTCAGCTGTGCTGCAGTTCTCTGGGCCTACTGTAGTGCGTTTGGTGAACTCTAGTGGAGATGTACTGTCCTGGCTTTTACGTTTTTTTGTAGCGGGAAATCTGAAGCTACGCAAAAAAAAAAAAAAAAAAAAACTGCGCCTGAGTGCTGAGAAGGGCGGAGTGTGGTCAACCGTGGGGGAAACGATGAAAGAGGGATGCACTGGAAGACAGAAACGGACGAACATTGCTGGACAAGTGGCATGGGGTAGGAAGGACCGTCTGGCTGGGACTGCTCCTGCTCTTTGCAGCGGGGATCACTCCTGCTCTCCATGGATTGCTCCTGCTGTCTGCTGTTGGGATCACTCCTGCTCTCTGCTTCTCCGCCCTTCTCCTACCTTTTCTTCTCCTCCACTGGAACAATCTCTGTTATGTAAGTAACTTTTAAATAAAAAACCTTATTTAGCATATATTTCATGGTGGGTTAGTACCACAATAATTGGCGCCCAACTTGGGGTTGACTCCATGGAACCCAGCTAGGTTCCTCAGCCTCAGAACGAGTGGCTATTTTGGTTTCAGGACTTGCTCCCAGCCATGCGTGGATCTGCACTTGGATCTCCTGAGAAACTGGATTGAGCTGGTTGCGGTGGCGCTCGCCGGTAAGATTTGTTGAAGGAAACAAAGGCTGCACGAGGAATCCCTTTGGGCACCTTTACTGCTGCTGCTGATCACAATTGCGATATCTGCTGGCTGTAAGTCCTCATTACATCTGAGTAAGGTAATTTTTTTTTCTTTTCTTTCACAATGTCTGACCAAATAAATGTTCAGAATTTTACCCATTTCTTCACAATGGTGATAGAGGATTATTTTCAGGATTATGCATTTGGAGGCTACCTCAACCCAGGAGTTGTTTTGCTTTTTTGTGTGATAATATACCTTACACCTACCTATTTTAAAGGATCCCAGCATAGAGATGAACACATTCCCCATAGGTGGTATGAGGGTAAGATGTGTGACATGGATAAACATATTAAGACAATTAAGAAGCTCATTGCCTCCATAGAGGAGAGGTCTACATTGATTAGAGAGGAATACAGAGCTTATATTGATGAAAAATTTAGGAAACTGGATCAGAAAGTACTAGAACGTGTAGATGTGGGGAATGAGAGAATTTTCCACTCTATAAAATTGGAGAGATCATTTATAGAGGACTTTAAAACACTGGAAAAGATCATTATTGCTAGGTTACAAGATGATGAGAGTCGTATGGAGATTTTAGAAAAGGATTTTCAGGCAACATCTGCTCAAGACAACCCAGAGCCCCCTCTTAAAAGATGTTGCAGTAGGGAAGATGCCCTACCTAGAGTGGTTACAATGAGGGGACTACCCCCTACTACTGCAACTCTATTCCCACTTGTGCCAGAGACCAAAAAACCACAATCATGTGGAAGGGCTTCAGACAACATGGGATATATTTATGAACCTATCCACATGAAGGATCTAAAAACAATTAAGGAAACCATAGTGACATATGGCGTACAATTGTCTTTTGTGAAGCAATACATAAATTCATGGTCAGCACAGTATCAGGTAATTCCTGATGACTGGAAGAATTTGGCAACTGCAGTGTTGAACAATAGTCAAAGCTTGCAGTGGAGGAATTGGTTTAGGGAAGAGGTTAAAGCCTTGGAATCTCGAGATCAAACTGGGAATGTTACCATCTCCAAGGACCATATCCTTGGGGAAGACCAGTTTGCTGATGTATCAATTCAGGCTACTTATGAGGACCATGCTCTGTTGCTGTGCCGTACTGCTGCCTTAAATGCTTGGGAAAGGGTTTTAGACCCAGGACAGAGAATTGAGTCATATACTCAGATTAAACAAGGTCTGAAGGAGTCTTGTACAGACTTTTTACAGAGGTTGACTCAGGCTGTAAATAGAGCAGTGTCAGATTCAGAAGTTCGGAAACAATTGAAACTCTCTTTGGCCTTTGACAATGCTAATATGACATGTAAGAAATTGATCATGCCATTAAAGATCAAAGGTGCACCCATAGAAGAATGGATTCAACTTGCAATTAATGTTGAATATCTACACTCTGATGAAGAGAATTGGGTAGGACAAGCCATTGCTAATGTTAAGGTAAGAAATCAAAGCATTATTTGTTTCAATTGTGGTAAGCCAGGCCATATAAAGAGGAATTGTAGGCAAGGCATATATGGGAATTCTCCCAATCCCAGGAATGAATTAAACAGAAGGCCACGACCTCCTGGACTATGTAGGAGATGTAACAAAGGCAGACATTGGACAAATGAGTGTAGATCTATAAGAGACAAAGACGGCAAGCTTTTAACATTGGGAAACATAACTCGGGGCTTTCCCCGGGAAACCCCCAAGAGTCAGACCTCCAAGCCAAAAAAGGTTCAGTCATATCCAGTCACAGTGGAAGAGCAGTTTCCTCAGGATGGGTAACAAATCCCAAGCCTGAAACAGTAGACCATGTAGCCATAGACAATAGATCACCTTTACAAGAGAAGTTGATGGTATCCAGTAAACCAATAAAAAACATATTTTGGCTGACCTCCATAAATGAGCAAAGACCAAAGTTGACAATAAAAATAGACATTATTATTATGCAAGGCTTAGTCGACACGGGACCCAATGTTTTGATCATAACTCCATAGGCGTGGCACCCCAGGTTGCCTCTGAAGGAGGTAGACGTTCAATTTTTAGGTACTGGGACATTGTCTCAGGTAAAACAGAGTGTGAGATGGCTCGAATGCATAGGACCAGAAGGACAGAGAGGAAGATTGAAGCCATACATGGGCAACATAGCAGTGAACTTATGGGGTCGTGACCTACTACAACAATGGAACACTCAAATTAAGATCCCTCCAGGCTTAAATATCAACCAAAGACCCAATCATGGCCTTGAAAGCAATACCTCAAGAGGCTATGTAAAACAGCCGCCGGTTATTCAGGTTGCACAACAACGCAGTCTCAAAGCTGCAGGTACCACAAAGACACTAACTTTTGCCTTTGAAATGGTTGACAGACAAACCTATTTGGGTCCAACAATGGCCTTTGACAGAGGAGAAATTGCTAGCCCTAGAAAAATTGGTACAGGAGCAGATACAAGCTCAGCATATGGAAGAATCAACCAGCCCATGGAATTCCCCAGTATTTGTGGTCAAGAAGAAATCTGGGAAGTGGAGAATGGTGACAGATTTAAGAGCAATTAATAAGGTGATCCAGCCCATGGACACCTTACAGTCTGGTATACCTTTATCTTCTTTGCTGCCTAAAGGATGGCCTATTGTAGTTATTGATCTGAAGGACTGTTTTTTTTATCATACCTCCACAAGAACAAGATAAAGAGAAGTTCACTTTCACTGTACCTACATTCAATAATGCACACCCAGTAAGAAGGTACCAATGGAGGATCCTTCCACAAGGGATGTTGAATAGCCCCACGCTATGCCAATATTTTGTCCGACAACCATTAGAAGTGATACACAGCCTTCCGGGACCAGGTGCTGTTTGCAGAGTGAGTCCCAGCACTCTCTGTAGCAGGCACAGATAAAGTCTAGCTGTCATCATACCCACAACTGCTGCTGAGGGAATTTGCATGGCTACCCACCTCCACCTCCAACTGAGTGAACAGATAACGACTTGGGTCCCTGAAGAACAGACTCAGAACCCGCCCAGAGGTGAGGAGAGGTCACCAGGCCCAAGCGCCTATATCCCAGCCAGGGAGGGAGAGTTGACCTCCCATCGGTTCTGGTTCCGCTTCTGGGACTGAGTGCTGGCAGCAGAGTGAGTCCCAGGACACTCTGTAGCAGGCGCAGATAAAGTCTGCCTGTCACCATACCCACAGCTGCTGCTGAGGGAATTTACACAGCTACCCACCTCCACCTCCAACTGAGTGAACAGAGAACGACTGGGGTCCCTGAAGGACAGACTCAGACCCTGCCCAGAAGGGTGACAGGAGGCACACAAGCCCGAGTGCCACAACTGACCAGGAGCCACCTAATCTTGAACCACTGAAGTCATGGGCAAACATCAGTGCAAAAACTTACATAATAATACAAAAAACAACAAGGTAACTCAGAAGAAAGTGGCTATCTTACAAATACAAGACCTGAACTGAGCAATGAAGAGAAACAGAAGGAAGCAACACCAAAAATTCCCTTTTGATTATCATTGAAGCTTTCAAAGATATATGAAAAATAGCCTTAAAGAAATAGAAGAAAATACAAACAAAAAATTGGAAGAGATGAACAAATCTATGAAAGAAACATGCCAGGAACTAAAGGCTGAAATAGAAGCAATAAAAAAGGCACAAAATGAGGCAGAGATGGAAATAGAAAATCTGAAGAAAAAAGCTGGAACCACAGTAACAAGCATAACAAACAGAGTTCAAGAGATGGAAGATAGAATCTCTGAAGTGGAAGACTCAGTAGCTCAAATAGATATATCAGTCAAAGAAGATATTAAAGCTAAAAAAGACATAACTCATAATGTTCAGGAAATCTAGGACACCATGAAAAGACCTAATTTGAGAAGAAAAGGAATAGAAGAAGGAGAAGAATACCAGCTCAAAGGCACAGATAATGTTTTCAATAAAATCAAAGAAGAAAACTTCCCTAACCTGAAGAATGAAATGCCTATAAAGATACAAGAATCTTACAGAACACCAAATAGATATGACCCCCCAAAAAAGTCAGTGTGCCACATTATAATCAAGCCACAAAACATACAGAACAAAGAAAAAATTTTAAGAGCTGCTAAAGAAAAGGGTCAACTCACATATAAAGGCAGACCCATCAGAATAACAGCTGACTATTCAATGGAAACGATGAAAGCTAGAAGGGCTTGGTCAGAAGTTATACAAATGCTAAAACATCATGGCTGCCAAACTAGAATACTATACCTTGCAAAATTATCAATCACCATAGATGGAGTAAACAAGGTACTTCAGGGCAAAGTCAGACTGAAAGAATATCTATCTACCAATCCAGCAGTACAGAGAGTTTTAGAGGGAAAACTCCAACCTAAGGACCCCAGATACACCCAGGAAATCACAAACAACCAATAATTCCACAGAAGAATACCCCAGAGAAAGG
Organism: Sigmodon hispidus; assembly: GCA_004025045.1. Taxonomy (NCBI): domain Eukaryota; kingdom Metazoa; phylum Chordata; class Mammalia; order Rodentia; family Cricetidae; genus Sigmodon; species Sigmodon hispidus. The sequence continues at coordinate 230,602 of PVIH01001021.1, forward strand.
AAATACAAGCAAGTTACCACCAAAAATGACAGGAAATATCAATCTATGGTCAATAATTTCCCTTAATATCAATGGCCTCATCTCTCCTATAAAACGTCACATACTAACAAGATGGATACAACAACAGAAGGCATCCTTCTGTTGCCTACAAGAAACACACCTCAACTGCAAAGACAGACACAGGCTTAGAATAAAGGGTTGGGAAAAGATTTGCCAGTCAAATGTTCCTAAGAAATAAGTGGGGGGTTGCAATCCCAATATCTAACAAAGTAGACTTTAAGCTAAAAGCAATAAAAAGGGACCAAGATAGTCACTACTTATTCATCACAGGAAAAATTGGTCAAGAGGAGATTTCAATCTTGAATATTTATGCCCCTCATATAAGGGCACCTACTTATGTAAAAGAAACACTGCTAAAGCTCGAATCCCACATCAATTCATACACCATAATAGTGGGAGACTTCAATATCCCACTTTCAACCCTGGATAGATAAACCAGACAGAGTCTCAACAGAGAAATAAGGAGTCTAAATGAGGATATGATGCAAATGGGTTTAATAGATATCTACAGAAGCTTCCACCCAAAGGCAAAGGAATATACATATTTCTCAGCTCCTAAAGGAACTTTCTCCAAAATTGACCACATAACTGGACATAAAGCAAATATCAACAGATACAAAAAAATGGAAATAATCCCTTGTAACATATCGTACCACCAGGGCCTAAAGTTAGAGTTCAACAACATGAAAACCCAAAGAAAGCTTACCAACTCATGGAAACTAAACATACTCAGCTGAACCATCTCTGGGTCAAGGAAGAAATTAAGAAAGAAATCAAAGTCTTCCTAGAATTAAATGAAAATGAATCCACAACGTATCAAAACTTGTGGAGCACAGTGAAAGCAGTCTTAAGAGGAAAATTCATAGCGTTAGACGCCTATATGAAAAACCTAGAGAAATCCCACACTAGAGATCTAACAGCTCAGCTGAAAGCCTTAGAACAATTAGAAGCAAACTCACTTAGAAGGAGTAGAGGGCAAGAAATAATCAAATTTAGAGTTGAAATCAATACAATTGAAACAAAAAGAACAATACAAAGAATCAATGATTCTAAGAGCTGGTTCTTTGAGAAAGTTAACAAGATAGATAAGCCCTTAGCCAAACTAATCAAAAAACAGAGAGAGAGTT
>PVIH01001021.1:231888-269389 GCA_004025045.1 Sigmodon hispidus
ATCATATTTTGAAAATCTGTATTCCACAAAAATGGAAAACCTAGAAGAAATGGACAGCTTTCTGGACAGGTACCACCTACCAAAATTAAATGAAGATCAGATTAATTACCTAAACAGGCCTATAACCCTTAAGGAAATTGAAGCTGTCATTAAAAACCTCCCCCAAAATAAAAGCCCTGGTCCAGATGGTTTCAGTGCCGAATTGTACCAGACATTCAAAGAAGGATTACGACTGTTCCTCCTCAAACTATTTCACACAGTACAAACTGAAGGAATATTGCCAAATTCCTTTTATGAGGCCACAATCACCCTAACACCCAAGCCACTCAAAGACACAACAAAGACTGATCTCTAAGATATATAAAGAGCTCAAGAATCTAGAGCCCAAAACCTTTAATAACCCAATCAAAAAATGGAATTCAGAAGTAAAAAGGGAATTCTCAGCAGAGGAACTATGAATGGCTAAAAGGCACCTAAGAAAGTGCTCATCATCTTTAGCCATCAGAGAAATGCAAATCAAAACAACTTTGAGATATTCCCTAACACCTGTTAGATTGGCTAAGATAAAAGGCACAGATGACAGCCTATGTTGGAGAGGATCCAGAGCAAGGGGAACACTCCTCCATTGTTGGTGGGAGTGTAAGCTTGTTGAGTCACTTTGGAATGCAATATGGCGGTTTCTCAGAAAATTGAGAATCAGTCTCCCAAAGGACCCAGCAATACCACCTCTGGGCATATACCCTAAAGAGGCACATTCACACTCTAAAGGTATTAGCTCAACTATGTTCATAGCAGCATTATTTGTAATAGCAAGAACCTGGAAACAACCTAGATGTCCCTCAACTGAAGAATGGATTAACAAACTGTGGTACATCTACACAATGGAATACTACTCAGCAGTAAGAAAAAATGATATTCTAAAATTTGCAGGCAAATGGATGGATTTGGAGTATATTCTTCTGAGCGAGGTATCACAAACTCAGAAAGATAAGCATGGGATGTACTCACTCATTAGTGGTCTCTAAACAAACAAACAAGAAAAAAAAACCAAGCATGCCCAAGCTGCAATCCACAATCACTCAACAGCTTGGGATCAAAAACACCCTGGACTGACCCTTCGGATCCCACTCCAACTATAGAAACACCTGACTCACTCTTGAGGGAGGGGGGACAAAACTGGATTTGCCAGGATTGGAGACTGATCTAAGCATTATTGGGTCAGTGGGACCATGGGACTGTCTGCTCCCTGCCCAGGGAGGGGATGGGGAGTTGTGGAGAAGAAAAAAGGACGTGATGTGGCAGGAGGGGGAAGGGACCTTGAATGGGGATATACAGGGATGGAAAAAAATTCAGAGGGAAAGGTGAACACAAAGTAAATATATATGTAGCAATCTTATTTGCATTATCACCCTTGATAAGTCATGCTTATGATTTTTATCTTCTTTATAGTTATTGTCAACTTATCAGCATTTTAAATTCATTTTACTGTTTTTCTTGATAAATACAAAATAAATAAAGAAAAGAAAAAAATAAGTGATATGCAAACAATTCCCACAATCTATCATTTACCAGTATATGGATGATATATTGTTAGCGGACCCAGACATAAACACCTTAGAAAGACTGTTTGAAGAAGTGAAGAAGGTGTTGCCTATTTGGGGACTTCACATTGCCCCTGAAAAGATACAAAGAGGGGATTTTATCAATTATTTTGGATATAAAATAGGCTTGCAAACAATTAGACCTCAGAAGGTACAACTTAAGAGAGACAGATTAAGGACACTTAATAATTTTCAGAAACTATTAGGGGATATTGCCCACATACGACCAGTTATTGGTGTTAAAAACTATGAACTGGTTCATTTGTTCAAAACTGTAGATGGAGATAAGGATCTGAACAGTCCCAGGGAATTCTCTGCTGAAGCTGAGAAAGAATTAGCATGGGTGGAAAAGAGATTACAAGAAGCACATGTTAACCGTATAGACCCAGACCTTGACTGCATCCTGGTTATTTTGCCTTCTGAATATTCTCCTACAGGAGTCATAATGCAAAGAGAAAATATTATATTAGAATGGATATTTCTGCCACATAGACCAAATAAAAAACTGAAAACATACATTGAAAAGATTTCAGATTTGATCTTCAAAGGAAAATTCAGGCTTCGACAATTGGTTAGAAAGGATCCGGCAGAAATTGTTGTACCTTTGACCAATGAGGAAATTGATCGATTATGGGCAGACAATGAACCTTGGCAAATGGCCTGTAGTGGTTTTCTGGGGGAGATTAATAATAAATATACCCGAAGCAAAAGGATTCAGTTTATAAAGAAAACTAATTGGACTTTCCCCCATGTGATACAGGATAAACCTATTTCTGGAGCTCCTACAATTTTTACTGATGCAAATAAAACAGGAAAGGCTGGTTATAAATCAGAAAACTTCAGTAAGGTGACACAGAGTCCTTATGATTCTGTTCAGAAGGCAGAACTGTATGCCATTATTATGGTGTTATTGGATTTTACTGAACCTCTTAACCTGATAACTGACTCTCATTATGCAGAAGGAGTTGTATTTCATATTGAAACTGCTGACTTCATTCCTGATGATACAGAATTAACCTTTTTGTTTGTACAGCTACAGCATATCATCAGAAATAGAACACATCCTATGTATATAACACATATCAGGGCTCATTCAGGCCTTCCTGGCCCTTTAGCACAGGGTAATGATGAGATTGATTGGTTATTGATAGGGAATGTGGTAGAAGCCTCAGAATTTCACAAGAAGCATCATGTCAATAGCAAGGGATTAAAGAAGAGTTTCCCCATCACTTGGCATCAAGCCAAGGAAATTTTGCAAAAGTGTGACAAGTGTTACCTTTACAATCAACCATCCTTACCTGCTGGGAGTAATCCTAAGGCTACAAGGAGCAATGAGATTTGGCAGATGGATGTGTTTCACTTCCCGGAACTTGGTAAGATGAAATATGTTTATCATACCATTGACACCTACTCAGGAATGTAGTGGGCTACCGCCCTGAGTTCTGAAAATGCTAATGCAGTACTCACTCATCTTCTGGAAGCCATGGCCATATTGGGTATTCCTGATCAAATTAAGACTGACAATGCTCCAGCATATGTTTCCCAGAAAATGAAGCAGATCTTTGGATATTATGAGATAATGCACCTTACTGGGATACCACACAATCCCACTGGACAAGCAGTTGTGGAAAGATCCCATCATACCTTGAAAGAGATGCTTCATAAACAGAAAGGTGGTATGAAAAATCCTAGGGAGAGATTACATAGTGCCTTGTTGACATTAAACTTTCTTAATGCTGATGAGAAAGGAACTTCAGCTGCAGAGAAACACTGGGTAATAGAAAGGACTTCTGAGTTGAATCAACCTGTTTATTTCAAGGATGTACTAACTTCAGAATGGAAGCCAGGGCATATGCTTCGTTGGGGTAGGGGTTTGCTTTTGTTTCCACAGGAAAAGAGAAAATATGGGTACCAACAAGATTGATAAAGAACCGATTCGAAAAGAAGAACGCTCCTGAGGAGAAGGAGTAATGGCTCGTCTACTGATAAAACAATTGGATATGTGGTAAGGAACATTCATTTAACTAAGGTGGGGCAGGGTTTTAATTTTGTTTTTACAGAAGAATGGATACAACCCTCTTCACAAAGCTAAAAGGATGCTGAATGCTCAGACTTCTGAAACGTTATAAGGACTACAGGGGATTACAATGACGCCTGACACTGACAGGCGCTAAGGGTAATTTCTCTATTCTCACAACTGTACATCTATATCTAATGATTATGTATTCATGTATGTAAAGGAGGTCCTAGTTTGGTAACAAAAAAGGCTGGCTTTGGGGGTGGAGCAAGTGGCTTTCTCCCTCTCTAAACCCACGCTTATTGGTAAATAAAACTTTAGAGACTCTGTCTCACATCAGAAAAGCCACCTGAGGTGAGACAGAAAAATAGATGAAATATATGAAGACCAATATTATCTCACTTTTGCTTTAAATCTTAAATCTTACTTCTTTCTACATTTCTTACTCTCTTAATCTAAAAATCTTGTCTTCACACAATTCTTTCTGATGGTTCAATATCTTCAGTTAATAGTATTCATTGGATTCCCCACTATAAAAAACAATTTCTCCTACCAGCACTCTCCAAGGCATCCAGAAGGAAGATGGGGCCCCCACCAAAAAAATAAGAAGCAGAAAACAAAAGACCTTTGAGACAGAGAAAGAAGGAACCTGCTGTATGTCACTCAGTGATCACTTCTGAGGTATAGACCAATCAGGACAGTTGTAAGAGAGTCTCATATCATATTTTAACAAGAATTTCAGATGGACTCACTCAGTACAATGAGAATGGTTGTAGACATTTGTGGAATGGTTATATATATGTTTACAGTTACTTCATTAGGACTTAACCATTGTTTAGTTTACAGGACCCCACAGAGATACCGTTGCCCACAGGCCAGCATGAAGCAACTTAAAGAAAGAACTATGTCCCTTTTCTGATAAGTTGGTCATCCAAGGGAGGGTTATGGTCAATTATCATTTTGATATGATGGTTATAAGTTAATCTTGGGTAGAGGATAGAATGATATTATAGATGTAGGAATTTAAAAAAAGAGAGAGAGAGAGAGAAAGAAGGAAAAGAAAATAGATAGATCATTATACTTGCAAACAACTATTAACCAAAGGATGAATGAAAAATGAATCGCCATGGTACAGATGTTTGTATATTGATGCAAATGGGAAATCAATCTATATGTTTGATTGAGATAATATGTATATTGCTACAAAGTTGAACATGGTACAAATGTTTATATATTGATACAAATGAGAAATTAATCTATATGTTTGATTGGGATAATATATACTTAGATACAAAGTTGAATGTATAATTGCCTTATTTTGCACATGTCTACCTCTGTTTAAAATGTTTTGCACATAAATGTGTATTATGTACATTGCCATTTCCATAATGCAATTTCTACCTCTAATTATTTATGCTAGTCATAACATTTGTTGTAACATATACACAAGTTCTTTTATATAACTCTGTTTAGATACTTTGTATAATAATATATAGTTAGGATATTGTTGTCTTTTGATATAAAATGTGTATTTTGGTCAATATTCATAAGATTGTTATACTTGAAATTATTATAGAGGAGCTGTACACTCATTTTGGAATGCCTATTTTTACAATGTTAGCTTCACTTTCTTGGTTGATTGGGATTGCAGATTATGGTTACTCAGATTTGCCACCTAATAGTCAGGGTACTCAGGCTTTTCAGAAACATGTTAGAATATACTAGGTAGATAGGCATCTTCAACCACTTCATAGACCGAGAGAATATGGCATTCAAGATTTTGTTATCTCAAATTTGGCCTTGAGAGACATGACAACTCCTGGCATCACCGTTCCTTTCTCAAGGTGGTGTTGAGCATCAGGGACATCTTGCAAAGAGATTGTCTCCTTTGGCGAACAATGGCCTGAGGGACAAGAACGGCACTTGCCCTGACTGCTGTCAGTGTGCTCACTATCTGAAATGGATGAGCAGGATGAAGAATAGAGACTGCCGAAGCCTGCCTAGACAGGATAAGATGGTCCTGCCAAAAAATACCCTGCTTCTATGGAGACTTGTCAGATATCCGAGGCCAGTAGCCACAAGGATGGATGCTCCCATTGTACAGAGAAGTGGTGGATGACTGTCCAGGTCGTCTTCTCCTAAATTTTGGAAGTTACTTCATCATGCTTCCAACTTCAAGTATATATTTTCCTTCTCAGGTCTTGATGGTGTTGAAGACAGGATAGTTGAGATTGTTATTACTTCACATCTCAGCAAGGACATTCAGGTGTTAGAACTTTATTGTTCGAGATAAACAGCCTTAAAGCAATCCCTGTGCATTTCCTCGTATCAACATTTTAGACATTAAATTGCACCTTGTATTTGTTGTTTGTTAGTGGTAGTTTGACCTCACTTATGTTAGTACCTTTCTCTTCCTCAGACACTGCCTTATGATGATCCCTATAGTATGTAGTTTTATATTTAGTTTAGAACCTTCTTATTTAGACAGAAGGGGGAGATGTAGTGGGAAATCTGAAGCTACACAAAAAAACCGTGCCTGAGTGCTGAGCCGGGCAGAGTGTAGTCTACTGGGGGGAAACGATGAAAGAGGGATGTGCCAGAAGACCGTAGCAGACACGCATTGCTGGACGAGTGGCATGGGGTAGGAAGGACTGTCCGGCTGGGACTGCTCCTGCTCTCCACAGAGGGGATCATTCCTGCTCTCCACGGATCGCTCCTGCTCTCCGCTTCTACGCCCTTCTCCTACCTTTTCTCCTCCTCCCCTGGAACAATCCCTGTTATGTAAGTAACTTGTAAATAAAAAACTTTATTTAGAATATATTTCATGGTGGGTTAGTACCGCAATAGTTTTTTTTTTTTCAGTGCAAAAACCTCAGTATGAGGCAATTTTGATGTAATAACCACTGGAAAAAAATCCACACAGTGGCACTCTTAAAAATGTTAGTTTAAATGACAACTGCTGGCTGACAAGACATGGACTAGATGTTTTTAACTGTTTAAACTTGTCTTGTTATATATCTCTTGTTAATCATTTGCTTCTGATTCAGAAACACAGAAAGGCAATTATCAATGTGGAAAGGGAAATTTCCCACAGCCAACTAATTACTTTTTTTCTGTATACTTATTATTATTATTATTATTATTATTATTATTAACAAAGAAGGCATGCTTTCTATCACTGCATAACATTATTCAAGGTCCCTTACCCCTCCTGCCATATCAGGTCATTTTTTCTTCCCCACAAATCCCCATCCCCTCCCTGGGCAGGCAGCAGAGAGTCCCATGGTCCCAGTGACCCAATAATGCTTAGTTCAGTCTTCTCCTGTCAGATCCAGTTTTGTCCCCCCTCCCTCAAGAGTGAGTCAGGTATTCCTTTAGGTGGAGTAGGATCTGAAGAGTCAGTCCAGGGTGTTTCTGATCCCAAGCTATTCATTGCTTGTGGTTTGCAGCTTGGGCATGCTTGGCTTTTTTCTTGTTTGTTTGTTTAGAGACCACTAATGAGTGAGTACATCCCAAGCTTATCTTTCTGAGTTTGTGATACCTCGCTCAGGAGAATATTCTCCAAGTCCATCCATTTGTCTGCAAATTTTAGGATATCATTTTTTTCTTACTGCTGAGAAGTACTGCATTGTGTAGATGTACCACAGTTTGTTAATCCATTCTTCAATTGAGGGACATCTAGGTTGTTTCCAGGTTCTTTCTATTACAAACAATGCTGCTATGAACATAGTTGAGCTAATGCCTTTGGAGTATGACTGTGCAAAATTAGGTTATACACCCAGAAGTGGTATTGCTGGGTCCTTGGGGAGATTGATTCTCAATTTTCTGAGAAACTATCATACTGCATTCCAAAGTCACTGAACAAGCTTACACTCCTACCAGCAATGGAGGAGTGTTCCCCTTGCTCTGGATCCTCTCCAACATAGGCTGTCATCTATGCCTTTTATCTTAGTCAATCTAACAGGTGTTAGGTGGTATCTCAAAGTTGTTTTGATTTGCATTTCTCTGATGGCTAAAGATGATGAGCACTTTTTCAGGTGCCTTTCAGCCAATCATAATTCCTCTGCTGAGAATTCCCTTTTTACTTCTGAATCCCGTTTTTTGATTGGGTTATTCAAGGTTTTGGGCTCTAGATTCTTGAGTTCTTTATATATCTTACAGATCAGTCCTCTATCACTTGTAGGGTTGGTGAAAATCTTTTCCCATTCTGTAGCCTGGTGTTTTGTCCTATTGACAGTGTCCTTGGCTTTACAGAAGCTTCTTAGCTTCAGGAGACCCCACTTATTGATTGTTGGTCTTAGTGTCTGTGCCACTGGTGTTATATTTAGTAGTGGTCGCCTGTGCCAATTCGTAGAAGTGTATTTCCCACTTTCTTTTCTATCAAGTTCAAAGTGGCTGGGTTTATGTTGAGGTCTTTGAACCACTTGTGCAGGGTAACAGGCTCGGATCTATTTGCATTTTTCTACACACTTCCATCCAGCTATGCCAACACCATTTGTTAAATATACTACCTTTTTTCCATTGAATGTTTTGGGCCTCTTTGTCAAAGACAAGATGTTCATTGGTTTTTGGGTTAATGTCTGGATCCTCAATTCTATTCCATTGAACCACAAGTCTGTTTTTATGCCAGTAACAGGCTGTTTTTATTACTGTAACTCTATAGTATAACTTGACATCAGTGATGGTGATACCTCCGGAGGTTCTTTTGTTGAGTAAAATTTTTTTGGCAATCCTGGCTTTCCTGTTATTCCAAATGAAATTGAGTATTGTTCTTTCAAGGTCCAAAAAACATTGTGTTGGGATTTTGATAGGCAGTGCATTGAATCTGTAGATTGCCTTTGGTAGAATTGCCATTTTTACTATGTTGATCCTACCTATCCAGGAACATGGAAGAGCTTTCCATTCTCTGACATTCTCCTCAATTTCTTTCTTCAGTGATTTAAAATTTTTGTCAAATAGGTCTGTTACTTCTTTGACTATAGTTACTCCAAGGTATTTAATACTATTTGCAGCTATTATGAAGGTTAATGTTTCCCTTATTTCTTTTTCTGCTCTTCTATCTTTAGTGTATAGAAGGGATACTGATTTCTTTGAATTAATCTCGTATCCTGATACATTGCTGAAGGTGTTCATCAGCTGTAGCAGTTCCTTGGAAGAAATTTGTGGGTCACTTATATATACAATCATATTATCTGCAAATAGAGACAGTGCCACTTCTTTTTTTTCCAATTTGTATCCCCTTAATCTCTTTTCGTTCCCTTATTGCTTTTGCTAAATCTTTGAGAACTATTTTGAACAGATATGGGGAGAGAGGACATCCTTGTCTAGTTCCTGATTTTAGTGGGATTGCTTTGAGTTTTTCTCCATTAAGTTTGATACTGGCTGCTGGCTTCTTGTAAATCGCCTTTATTATATTTAGGTATTCTCCCTGTAGTTCTGATCTCTCCAGGTCTTTAATCATAAAGGAGTATTGGATTTTGTCAAAGGCTTTTTCAGTATCTAAGGACATGATCCTATGGTTTTGTTCCTTTAGTTTGTTTATATGATGGATAACATTTACAGTTTTTTGTGTGTTAAACCAGCCCTCCATTTCTGGGATGAAGCCTACTTGGTCATGGTGGATGATATTTTTTATACATTGTTGTGTACAGTTTGCCAAAATTTTGTTGAGAATTTTCGCATCAATATTCATGAGGGAAATTGGTCTATAATTCTCCTTCTTTGTTGTGTCTTTGAGTGGCTTGGGTATTAGGGTGATTGTGGCCTCATAAAAGGAATTTGGCAATATTCCTTCAGTTTCAACTGTGTGAAATAGTTTGAGGAGTAACGGTCGTATTCCTTCTTTGAATGTCTGGTACAATTTGGCACTGAAACCATCTGGACCAGGGCTTTTATTTTGGGGGAGGGTTTTAATGACAGCTTCAATTTCCTTAAGGGTTATAGGCCTGTTTAGGTAATTAATCTGATCTTCATTTAATTTTGGTAGGTGGTACCTGTCCAGAAAGCTGTCCATTTCTTCTAGGTTTTCCATTTTTGTGGAATACAGATTTTCAAAATATGATCTGATAATTCTCTGTATTTCCTGGGGGTCTGTTGTTATGTTCCCCTTTTCATTTCTGATTTTATTGATTTGTACATTCCCTCTCTGTTTTTTGATTAGTTTGGCTAAGAGCTTATCTATCTTGTTAACTTTCTCAAAGAACCAGCTCTTAGAATCATTGATTCTTTGTATTGTTCTTTTTGTTTCAATTGTATTGATTTCAACTCTAAATTTGATTATTTCCTGCCCTCTACTCCTTCTAAGTGAGTTTGCTTCTAATTGTTCTAAGGCTTTCAGCTGAGCTGTTAGGTCTGTAGTGTGGGATTTCTCTAGATTTTTCATGTAGGCATCTAACTCTATGAATTTTCCTCTTAAGATTGCTTTCATTGTTTGGATATGTTGTGGATTCATTTTCATTAAATTCTAGGAAGACTTTGATTTCTTTCTTAATTTATTCCTTGACCCATAGATGGTTCAGCTGAGTGATGTTTAGTTTCCATGAGTTGGTAGGCTTTCTTTTTTTTTGATGTTGTTGAACTTTAACTTTATGCCCTCGTGGTATGATATGTTACAAGGGATTGTTTCCCTTTTTTTGTATCTGTTGATATTGGCTTTATGACCAATTATGTGGTCAATTTTGGAGAAAGTTCCTTTAGGAGCTGAGAAATATGCATATTCCTTTGCATTTGGTTGGAAGCTTCTGTAGATATCTATTAAATCCATTTGCATCATAACCCCTTTTAGACTCCTTATTTCTCTGTTGAGTCTCTGTCTGGTTGATCGATCTAGGGTTGAAATGGGGTATTGAAGTCTCCCACTATTAGGGTGTATGAATTGATGTGGGGATTCGAGCTTTAGCAGTGTTTCTTTTACATAAGTAGGTGCCCTTATATTAGGGGCATAAACATTCAGGATTGAAATCTCCTCTTGACCAATTTTTCCTGTGATGAATAAGTAGTGACTATCTTGGTCTCTTTTAATTGCTTTTAGCTTAAAGTTTACTTTGCTAGATATCAGGATTGCAACCCCCGCTTGTTTCTTAGGACCATTTGACTGGCAAATCTTTTCCCAACCCTTTATTCTAAGCCTGTGTCTGTCTTTGCAGTTGAGGTGTGTTTCTTGTAGGCAACAGAAGGATGGCTTCTGTTGTTGTATCCATCTTGTTAGTATGTGACGTTTTATAGGAGAGATGAGACCATTGATATTAAGGGAAATTATTGACCATTGATTGATATTTCCTGTCATTTTTGGTGGTAACTTGCTTGTATTTTCTTTCTCTGGGGTATTCTTCTGTGGAATTATTGGTTGTTTGTGATTTCCTGGGTGTATCTGGGGTCCTTAGGTTGGAGTTTTCCCTCTAAAACTCTCTGTACTGCTGGATTGGTAGATAGATATTCTTTCAGTCTGACTTTGCCCTGAAGTACCTTGTTTACTCCATCTATGGTGATTGATAATTTTGCAGGTTATAGTATTCTAGTTTGGCAGTCATGCTGTTTTAGCGTCTGTATAACTTCTGACCAAGTCTTTTAGCTCTCATTGTTTCCATTGAATAGTCAGGTGTTATTCTGATGGGTCTGCCTTTATATGTGAGTTGGCCCTTTTCTTTTGCAGCCCTTAAAATTTTTTCTTTGTTCTGTATGTTTTGTGGCTTGATTATTATGTGGCATGCTGACTTTTTTGGGGAGTTATATCTATTTGTTCTTTTGTAAGCTTCTTGTATCTTTATAGGCTTTTTCTTCTTCAGGTTAGGGAAGTTTTCTTGTTTGATTTTATTGAAAACATTATCTGTGCCTTTGAGCTGGTATTCTTCTCCTTCTTCTATTCTTATTATTTTCAAATTAGGTCTTTTTATCGTGTCTCAGGTTTCCTGAACATTTTGAGTTATGGCTTTTTTGGTTTTAGTATTTTCTTTGACTGATATATCTATTTGAGCTACTGAGTCTTCCACTTCAGAGATTCCATCTTCCATCTCTTGAACTCTGTTTGTTATGCTTGTATCTGTGGTTCCAGCTTTTTTCTTCAGGTTTTCTATTTCCATCTTTGCCTCATTTTGTGTCTTTTTTATTGCTTCTATTTCAGCTTTTAGTTCCTGGCATGTTTCTTTAATTTTTTGTTTTACTTTTTCTTTCGTAGGTTTGTTCATCTCTTCTACTTTTTTGTTTGTATTTTCTTCTATTTCTTTAAGGCAATTTTTCATATCTTCTTTGAGAGCTTCGATGATCATCATAAAGGAATTTTTGGTGTTGCTTCCTTCTGTTTCTTCTTCATTGCTCAGTTCATATCTTGTAGTTGTAGGATCGCTACTTTCTTCTGGAGTTACCTTGTTGTTCTTTATATTAATATGTAAATTTTTGCACTGGCGTCTGACTATACTTTCAGTGGTTCATGATTAGGTGGCTCCTGGTCAGTCGTGGCACTAGGGTTTGTGTGTCTTCTGTCACCTCTGAGGAAAGGGTCTGCTTAGTCTCTACCTATGCTCTGGGCAGGGGACTGAATTTCAAGTCTTCGATTTTTCTCTGTTTGAGCAGTTGGAGGTGGGGTGGCCGTGCAAATTCCTTTAGCCGCAGCTGGTGGGACCGTGGCAGACAGAGTTGATCTCTGTCTGCTACAGAGTGCATGGGGACATGCTCTGCAGACAGCACCTGGTCCCAGAACCAGCTCTTTAGGTTTTCTATTTCCAGCTTTGCCTCAGTTTGTGTCTTTTTTTGTTGTTTCTATTTCAAATTTTAATTCCCAGAATGTTTCTTTCACCTGTTTGTTTTTCTTTTTCTTGGTTTTCTTTATTATCTTTGAGTGATTCGTTTATCTCTTCTAATTTTATGTTTGTATTTTCATTTATTTCTTTAAGGGAGTTTTTAATATCCTTGTATAAGCTTCTATTATCTTCATAAAGTTGTTTTCAAGTTTTTTCCTTCTGTTTCCTCATTGTTGTTATGCTCAGGTCTTGATGTTATAGAACCACCAGTTTTTTCTGGTGGTGTCTTGTTCTTTATATTGTTATGTCTGTTCTTGCAGTGGCATCTGCCAATTGCTTTCTCTCTTCACTTTTAGTCAGCTGTTGGGGGGCTCATAGTCAGTTGTGGGCCCTGGGGCTGTGTGTCTCCAGTGGATGCAGGGACTGCTCTTAGTTGGCTATAGGCCAAAGATCTGTGTGTCTTCAGTTGTCACAGGGGTTGTTCTTAGTTGGCTCTTAGTTAGCTGTGGACCAGAACACTTTGAGTCTCCAGTTTTGGTGTGTAATGATGGAAAATGTGGTTTGGGAGGGGTTTTGCCCATGGAAAGTCCTCCATCTGTGTTTTGCTGGGGATTGGGCTGGTGGGGGTTCTCCCAGCCTTTTTTGGTTTAGGGTAGAGCTGAGTGTGGTTGGAATACTGGGGGCTGTGTCCCTGAGCCAGGGTGCAGAGACCACAGTCTTTACTTGGCCTGTAGTTTGGGGTATCATTTACCTCTTAGTCAGCTGTGGACCAGGAGGAGGCTTTCGGAGTTTCAGTTAAAAACAAGGAAGTTAATTGCCATTACTAGAAAAATTATCCAACAAAGTGACTTGCAAAATTATCTTAAATATGACAAAATGTTAAGAACAAAATTTTATCAAACATTTATCATATACATGCAATACATTCATAGACAACATCATATATAATAACATAGATATATATCCACAAATTCATGTATATATTGTGTATAATAAGAATTTTTTAAAAGCAAAAGCTCAATATTAATACTTCCTATACTTACTGTATGGCATTCATTTAATATTATATCCCATTTTATTGAAAGACTGCTGATTGATAGCTACCAAAGGTATTTCAAATAGAAGATATAGAGAAATATTATAGTAAAAGAAATATAATCTACAAAGTGTGCTTTCCAGAGCAAACATATTTGTCAAAAAGAAATTTAACATAAATGGGAGCCTTTTAAAGTAGAAGTAATTACTGCTACCAACAACCATTACTTCATCCATGTCTGCTTTCTATACAATGGTACCATCACAGCCTCATTTGCTAAAACTTTTGGGCTTTCTAATATATTACCTAAGTAATACATTACCTCCCTTACCATTAAATGTGCTTTATAATTTGCAGCATGCTTCCTAGTTTCAAAGAAATCTACATTGATTATTAGTCTTTTTGAAATGCAGCTTTATTTGTTCAGACTTCTTACTGTTAGACACTCATCCTTTTATTTACTCTATTAATTAGTAATTATTTGCTCTTTTTCCTTGTAAACATTTGAAACAATTTTATCACTTATATACTTATATTCTTTGATGACTTTATGCATAATCTCTCTCTTAATTTGATTCTTTCTTTCTGCTGCGCAGTTTCAAATTAAGACACTCCTCATACTCTAAATTGAATAAACTCTTGTCTTGTTTACCATATTTTGAGGACATTTTTGAGTTCTAGGAAAGGGTTTTTATAAGAGAGTTCTTCCTCTTTTTTTCTCTTCCATTATTATCAAGCCTTTTTGTAAAGCTGATTTACTGGCTACCATTTACAGAATAATCACAGTGTCCTTTCTGCCTTGGCCTTCAGAGAACATTGTGTATCACTTCTAGTGTCTGGAAGGACTGCTCATTTGTGATTAACTCAGAATCAACAGTTTTCAAACTGTGGTCTGATAGGTAAAAGGTTTCAGAAAGATCTTAATAGACTCTGGGGAAGGAGAGAGAACACTGAGAATGTGTGGCAGGAGCAGGCTCTACAACTCCACAGCATAATCAATGAGATTACCATACTCTTGGTGCCTCAAAACTTCTCCCTAAAGCTTGCTGTTCAAATCCCTATTGCTGACTTTCCTAGAACTTCTGATTTTAAAAGGATTTATTGAGAAAATAAGACAGTTACCCCCAAGTTATTACATACTTTTAAAATCACTTAGTAGTATTAATAAGACATCAAGTTCTGAAACACTAGTACAGCTCTGCTAGCTTTTACATAGGTGAATGAGACAGTCTGTAGTGATCTAAGGCTTTCCCTGGTGAGTCTTGAATGTTATGAGAATAAAATAAAAATCAGATGTTTCCTTTTGTAGATTTTCCCATTTCTCAACATAGCATAAATTTACTAGAATGGAATTAGCATTCAGCTTGTCTTTACTACTTTTCCAAGTAGATAAAAATTCATTGACTGTTTTCTAAATGCTCCATTCCATTTTGGTCTTGGCATCTCCTACATGAGAGCTATTTTCAGTGTGGTTGTCTCAACAAGGCAGAAACCTGTTAGTAACAAATCTATAAAACTCTAGTGGCTTCACAGAAACTGGTGTATGAAAGTTATAAGTGTAGCCCTGAATGCAGAGTGTCCAGATTCAAATTTCAGCATCTGAGCTTCATAGACATGGGATTCTGGACAAGCTTCTGTACTGCTAACTACTCATCTATAGAATGTTGAATACTGTAGGGGCTGCTTGATTCATATGGATATAATAAGGGTCATATGCAAATGAAGAGTTACAAATGTGCCCAGTAAGCTTGTTGTGTATCTCAGTTGCAGTATCATCATGGAAATGTAGTAGTAGGAGGAGTTAGTCAAAAGTTAGTTAAATCAGGACCACAGAGTGGGAACCTGTATCTAGAAGGAAAATTCAACAACAAATCCCCAACAAACTCATTTCTGGTCCATAAAACTTCTCAAGAAATAGACTCTACTAATTTCATGTAGCTTTAATTCATCCCAATCTAAGGGAGAGATTATGGATATAGAATTATTCACTTGCAATTGATTATATAAAGGATTAGTATTTATTAAGGTGATACAAATTGGACCTTAAGGCAATTTTTATAGGGTAGAACTGTCACATATTGCAATGATGCCAAACGTCTCCCAGAGAATGCAGGGAACAAAGCAGGAAGGAAGGTCAGCATGCAATGGAGGCTGGCCAGGCCCCATTCAGGGTCCTGAGACCCCAAAGCTATGCCTGTAGGCCTCCCTCAATAATGCCTGAATCTTACTAAATTTTCCCATTTTGTCTAACTAAGTTTTAAAACTAAGTATAAGACTATATAAAATAGAAATAATTATAAAGTAGTGTCCAGGAGAGGAAAAGGTAATAACATAAACAAGGTCAAACTACAACTAACAAACATAAGGTATATCTTAAAATATTGGTAAGTGGCAATATACAGGAATTACTTCAATGTCCCGTGCTACCGTCTCGCCAGCAAGAATGACGCGGCACATGTAGGATCCTTCTGCAGAAAAGCTTTAATGCGTCTTGAGAGGGAGAGCATAAGCTTACAAGGCGGAGACCCCAAACGGCTAAAACCCGTCCCTTATATAGGAAACTGACCCCCGCCTAGGACGTGTCAGACTCAGATTGGCTGTAGCTCAATTGGGCGAGGTGACGCCACGGGAGAGGCAGAGCACAAGGAGTGGAAATTCCCCTTGCACCTGTGCAGTCTACTTATTTATACATTAGAGCACAGGATGTCAACGCCATCTTGGAATGGCGGCAGTGAGTGCGGCTTCTCACACTTCAAGGCTGTTCATCTTGAATAATATGATTCTAACACCCAAATGTTTTTAGCTAAGATTTGAGATGGTAGTAACCTTAATTATCTGGTCTTCAACCCCATCAAAGCCTTGATAAGGAAAATATACTACCTGAATAAGCTGGATGCACAAGAGAGTAGCTCCTAAGATTTAGGAGAGGACAGCAACAGTCAGCTGCCTGGATAGTTACCTACAGCTTTTCTTTCTTTTTCTTTTTTCTTTTTTGCAAAGTTGAAACATCCACCTGTTTTTGGCTACAGGCCTAGGATAACTGACAGAACTTGTCAGAAGCAGGGTATCATGAGAAACTATCTTATTCTGTTTTGGCAGTTTCCAGCAGTCTCTATTCTTCACTCTGGTCATCCAGATTGGACAGCATGCTTACTGTCAGCAGTTGAGGCAAAGACAGTTCTTTGCTCAATAGGCCATTGTCTGACAAGGAAGAAAAACTCCTTGTGGAGTGTCCTTGATACCCAACACCATCTCAGGAAGGAATAGTGATGCCAGGGGTTGCCTTGTCTTTCATGGCTGAATTCTGAATAACAAAACGTTTTTTAGGTATGAAATTGTTGAAGGTTCTTGTCTATCTGATATATTTTATTACATACCTGAGAAACCTAAAAAACATAACTATTACATGGCAAACCTATGTAACTGTAATCTGCAATTCTTATCATCCTAAAGACTGAAGCTTACATTGTAAAAACAGACAATCTATAAATCGGTATATAGTTTTTGAATAATGACTTCAAGTATGACAATCAGATGAACATTATCCAAAGGTAAATGTATAGTTCAAAATGATAACAGTATCCTAAATATGTATCATTATACAAAATATCTAAACAGAGGTATACAGAACATCTTAAACAGAAATAGAATATATGTATATAT
Organism: Sigmodon hispidus; assembly: GCA_004025045.1. NCBI lineage: Eukaryota > Metazoa > Chordata > Mammalia > Rodentia > Cricetidae > Sigmodon > Sigmodon hispidus. The sequence goes on from PVIH01001021.1 coordinate 248,941, forward strand.
CATTACTATTGTAATTATATATTATGACTAGTATAATTAAATAAAAGTAGAAATTTCATAGTGGAAATGGCAATAGTATGCTTAATGTGCACTAATGTACAAAATATTTTAAACAGAGGTAGAAGCATGTGCAAAATATGGCAATTACACATTCAATTTTGTGTCAATATACAAATTACATTAAACATAAAATATTCTCAGATTTAAATTTGCATTAGTATACAAATTGTCTCAAGCGGACATATAAAATAATTTCACATTTGTATCAATATGCAAGTATCTATATAAGTGCAAATTGTCTATGGCACACATTTGGCTAATAATTGTTTATAGGTAGATATAATAATCTACTTATATCTGTCCTATCTATTCCCCTTTCTCTTCTGTAAAAAGAGATTCCTGAGTCTATATTATTGTTCTACCCTCAACTCAAATATAACTTATAACTTCCTAGCAGAATGTAATTATCCATAACCCTTAGAGGGCAAAAGTTACCAAGAAAGGGGTATAGTTTTTCATAAGGTTGCTTCCTGCTGACTTGTGAGCAGCAGTATCTCTGTGGGGTACTGTAGTAACTAAGACAGTGGTTAGGTCCTAATGTACTGACTATAAATATCTATAACCATTCTCAGAGTACTGGGTAAGGTCATCTGAAATTCTTGTTAAAGATGAGACATGAAGGATAATCATAGAGTGCTATCTTACAACTGTCCTGAATAGTATATATTTCAAAAGCAGTCATTGAGTAGTATGCACCATTTTTTTTTTTAAAAAAATCACACACAGGTAGAATTGTTGTGGTGGGGCCCCATCTTCTTTCTGGATACTTTGGAGATTGCTAGTAGAAGAAATTGTTGTTTACAGTGGACAAGTTAAACATCATTAATATCAAATGGAGAATTTACATTTTCAGAAGAAAATTGTATGCAAAAAAGGTTTTAAGGTTAAGAAGAAATAAATACACAGAGAAATAGCATTAGAAATAAAATAACAATATCAGTCCATATTTATCCTGTTTTCTGTTCCACACCAGGTAGCTTTTCTGATATGAGACAGTATATCTTAAACTTTCCTTTGCCAGTGTGCTTGGGTTTAGAGAAGAAAGCTCCTTACTCTAAATCTAAAGCAGGTTGATTTATAATTAAATTAGGACCATATTTTAAAAAGGAGGATATAGATGTTATGCAATAAGAATTGAAATTTACCCTGTATTGCATACTGGTGCCAATAGGTCTTTATGTTTCTTTGCTTATAATCCTTTTATAATTGACCTCCTTTCAGTCTTAGGCATCTAGGTGTCCAGCATCCTTTCAATTTCTTGAAAATGGTAATGTCTATTCATTTGTAAAGACAAAAATGAAACCCTGCCTTAGCCTTGTTAAGTGAGTTTTCCTTACCATGTATTCAATTGTCATATTGATGGAAAAGCTATTACTTCTCCTCTTAGGAGGTGTCTCCTTTTTGAATCACATCTTTATTAACTTCATTAGTACACATATTATTTCTTCTCCTGTGAAAACAAAAGCAAAACCCCTTCCCCACTAAAGCATAACTGGCTTCCATTCCAAGGTCTGCACATCCTTAAAGTAGGCAGGTTGGTTTACCTCAGAAGTTTTTCTCTGTTATCCATTGTATCTCTGCAGCTGTTGTTCCTTTCTCATCAGCATTAACAAAATTCAAGGTTAGTGAGGCGTTATGCAAACTCTTACAGGTTTTTTTTTGTTTCTCCTTTCTCTTTATGAAGCATCTCTTTTAAGATGCAATGAGATCTTTCCACAAATGCTTGTCTTGTAGGATTGTGTGGTATACCTGTGATGTGCTATATATTATATTATAATATCCAAAAATCTGCTTCATTTTTTTGGGAAACATATGCTGGAGCATTGTCAGTGTTAATTTGAACAGGAATGGCCATGACTTTCAAGAGATGTGTAGTTACAGAATCAGTTTTTTAAGAACTTAGGGAAGTTGCCCATTGTTGTCCTGAGTAAGTGTCAATGATATGATATACCTATTTCATCTTTTCAACTTCTGAAAAATGAAACACATCTTTCTGCCAGATCTCATTTCTTTACATACCTTTAGAATTGCTTCCAGCGGGTAAAGATGGCTTGTTATAGAATGAGAAAGTAGGACAAATCTGTACAATCTCTGTAGCTTGATGCCAAGTAATGAGAAAGGTCTTTTTAAATCTTTTGTGATTGTTCTCTCAAGGTCCAAAAAATATTGTGTTGGGATTTTGATGGGCAGTGCATTGAATCTGCAGATTGCCCTTGGTAGAATTGTCATTTTTACTATGTGGATCCTACCTATCCAGGAACATGGGAGAGCCTTCCATTCTCCGACATCCTCTTCAATTTCTTTTTTCAGTGGTGCAAAATTTTTGTCAAATAAATCTGTTACTTCTTTGGTTATAGTTACTCCAAGGTATTTAATACTACTTGTAGCCATCATAAAGGATAATGTTTCCCCTATTTCCCTTTCAGCCCTTCCATCTCTAGTGTATAGAAGGGCTACTGATTTCTTTGAGTCAATCTTGTATCCTGATACATTGCTGAAGGTGTTCATCAGCCGCAAAAATTCCCTGGAAGAATTCCGTGGGTCACCTGTGTATACAATCATATCATCTGCAAACAGAGATAGCTTCACTTCTTCCCCTCCAATTTGTATCCACTTAATCTCCTTCCATTCTCCCATTGCTTTAGCCAAAACTTCGAGAACAATATTGAATAGACAAGGGGAGAGAGGACATCCTTGTCCAGTTCCTGATTTCAGTGGGATTGCTCTGAGTCCCGCTCCATCAAGTTTGATGCTGGCTGTTGGTCTCCTGTAAATCACCTTTACCATATCCAGGTATTCTCCCTGTATTCATGATCCTTTGCTGTTAACATGATGTCTATTATAAAATTGCAAGACCTTTAGCACATTTCCTATAATAACTGATCAATTTCATCATTACCTTGTGCTAGAACCTGGAAGACCTGTGTGGGATCTGATAAGTATCACATATGTGTGTGTGTGCATGTGTATGTATGTACACACACACATATATATATAATAAATTCTATTTCTATTAATATCCTGTAGTTATATAAACAATGAGGGTAAATCTTTATCATGAAGAATAAAATCACCAGTTTCAATATGTAAAACAACTCTTTCCGCATACTGAGACATATGTTAAGAGGTTTTGTAAAGTCCATTAATACCATAATAATAGCATATAATTCTGACTTCTGGACAGAATTATGAAGGCTTTGAGATGCTTTACTTAAATTTTCTGACTTATAACCTGCTTTTCCTGATTTGTTTGCATCAGTATAAAATGTAGGAACTCCAGAAATCAGTTTATCCCATACAACATGAGGAAGAATTCAGTTAGTTTATTTTAAAATAGAATTCTTTTGCTTTGAGGATATCTGTTATTAATCTCTCCCCCAAAATTACTACAGGCTCTTTGCCAAGGTTTACTGTCTGCCCATAATAGATCAATTTCTTTATTAGTTAAAGGTACAACAATTTCTCCTGGGTCCTTTCTTGTCCACTGATGAAGTCTTAATTTCCCTTTAAAAATCAAATCAGAAATTTTTCCTACATATGTTTTCAAATTTTTAACTTGGCCTATGTTGCAGAAATTTCCATTCTGATACAGTGCTTTTTCTTTGCTTTATAACTTCCATAGGAGAATGCTTAGAGGGTAAAATAACCAGAATGCAATTGAAGTCTGGATCCACATGATTCATGTGTATATCTTGTAATTTCTTTTCCACCAAAGCTAATTCTCTCTTACTTTACCAGAAAATTCTGTACAACCATCTAAGGTTTTGAACAAATTAACTAGTTCATGATTTTTATTCCAATAAAGGGCCATATATGAAAAATATCTCCTGGAAGTTTTTGAAAATTGTTAAGAGTTCTCAATTTATCTCTCCTGTGTTGCACCTTTTGAGGTCTAATTTTTGTAGACCTATTTTATACCATAAATAATTAATAAAACCTCTTCTTTGTATTTTTTGGGGGAGCAATTTGTAATCCCCAATCAGGCAAAATTTTCTTTATTTCTTCAAACATTCTTCTAATGTATTTATATTTGGGTCTGTCAGTAAGATATTTATATAATGATAAATGATATATTGTGGGAATCATTTGCATATGACTTCTAATGACTATTTTACATTGGCCTTAGGTGGGACTATTTAACATTCCTTGTGGGAGAACTCTCCACTGATATTTCTTTACTGGCCACAAATTATAGTAGGTAGATAGTATAAAGGCATTTTTTTCCTTGTCCTGTTCTTGTAGAGGTATGGTAAAGAAACAGTTTTTCAAATCAATAACTATAATAGGCCATTCCTTAGGTAATAGAAAAGGCAAGGGAATATTAGATAGTAAAGAGCCCATTGGCTAAATCACCTTATTTATATATTATAAATGTATAAATCACCATATTTCTTTTTTACAACAAATACAGGAGAATTCCAAGGGCTGGTTGATTCTTCAATATGCTGAGCATGTAACTGCTCATGTACCAGATGTTCTAAGGCCTGTAGTTTTCTTTTGTTAAGGGCATTGATGAACCAAAATAGGTTTTTCTGGCAACCATTTCAAAGATAGCATTGTGAATGTCTTTACAGGGTCAGTAGCTATTGTGCTATGTTTTTGCACAACCTGAATGGATGGTGACATTTTTTAAATAATACATTAAAATACTGTTTTCAGAAACATCATTGAATATCTGGTTTATATCTGATCCTGGAGGGATTTTTAACTTGGGTATTCCATTGTTGTAGAAAGTTACAACCCCATAGATTCACTGCTCTGTTAGCTATAAATGGCTTCAACTTTCCTTTCTATGTTTCTGGTCCTATGCATTCAAGACATCTTATACTTTGTTTTACCTGACATATAGTTCTAATATCTAGAAATTGAACATCCAATCACTTTAGAGGTCATTTTGAATGATGATTGTAGTATTATGATTGAAACATCTGCCCTTGTGTCAACTAAGCCTTGGATAAAAATATTGTCCATTTGTATTGTCAATTTTGCCCTTTGCTTATCTATGGAAGTCTGCCAAAATATTTATTTTATGGGGTTCTTTTGAAAATTTTAATTCTTTCTTTAATATTTTTCTATTATTCAGTGCTGTATTGTTTTCTACATTAGGCATTGGATTTTCTAATTGTTCTAAGGAAGCTATTTCTCCACTGTGACTGGATGTGATTGAACCATCTTTGATTTTGAGACTTCTGTTTTGGGGCCTCCTGTGAGAGGCCCCAAGAGGTATTTCCTGATGGTAAATGGTTGCCTTGTTTGTCTCTTGTAGGTTTAAACTTATTAGTCCAATGTCAGCCTTTGTCACATCTTCTGCATAATCCAGAAGGTAGGGAACTTCTGTTTGTGTCATTCCTAGAAGGAACATTATTCCTAGAAATGCTGCACATAAAATTTCTTTTTATATGGCCTGCTTTACCACAATTAAAGCATTTGATACTTTGATTCCTTACTGTAACATTGAAAATGACTTGACTGACCCAATTCTTTTTATTATAGTGGAGAGACTCAGGATTGATTGCATACTGAATCCATTTCTCTATGAGCGCAGATCTGATCTTTAGTGGCATAAACATTCTCTTACATTCCAAATTAGCATGATCAAAAGCCAAAGAAAGAATTAATTGCTTTCTAACTTCTAGAAATAATATTGCTCTGTGTATAGTCTTGGTTAACCTGAAGAAAGTCAGTATAAGGGTCTTTTAAGCCTTAACTGACTTTGGTATATGGCTCAATTTTTTTTACTGGGTCTAAATTTTTTCTCAAGTGTTCAAAGCAGTAATATGGCATATCAGCAATGTATGTACGTCATAAGTATTCTGAACCTTCACATCAGCAAATGAGCCTTCACCAAGGATTTGGTCTTGAGAGTTGTCAAAACCTCTAACTTTTCCTTTATGTTCTATGGCCTTAGTGTTTTCCCTCAGCCAGTTTCTCCACTGGAAATGTTGACTATGGTCCAACACAGCAGCTATTAGCTGCATCCAATCATTAGGAGTTATTCTATTTTTGTTGACCATGTGTAATAGGATTATGTTATATTGTAAGTAATTTTCCTGCCTGCTGGATTAATGAAAATGCTGATTTGCTGAAGGCAGGAATTGTAGGCAGGGCTATCAGACTAAGAAAACTCTGGGAACAGGAAGAGCAGAGAAGAGAAGCCAGAGACACACCACAGAGACATCAGGATGAGACACCAGCAGATGCAGAGGAAAGAAGTTGAAATGCTGCTCTGAGAAAAGGTACTGAGCCAAATGGCTGAACAAAAGAATCATGGATTAGTTTAAGAGCAAGAGCTAGTTAACAATATGACAAAGCCATAGGCTGATCAGCATAAAATTAATACAAGTGTCTATGTGTTTGTTTTGGACTGCAGGACTGTAGGACTGTGGGTCTGTTGATCTGGACCATGGGCCATATGGGCCAGAAACCTCATACAACAACCATGCATTTAATATTTGTTTTACATATGTAGAGTGGATTCCATGGAGTAATATGTCTTCCTTGATGTCCTTTATATCTTTCATATGGATAGCCTCATAATTGTACTCCATGAATTTTGTAAATTCATTATATGTATTCTTTTTCTGAATGGTAACTGGGTGAAGCATAGGAAGCAATAAGTGAATACCTTTCATGGTCACTACTTTAGGCAACTCATCCTCACCACCATAAGATAGCAGTTATGGCTGTTCTGCACTGTTCTGGGTTGATTGTGACTTATTGTCCTTCTCATTTACAACAACATGGTCCTCCCATTGTTGACATTTAGAAACCACTGATTTCCCTAGGGTCTGAATCTCTTGAATAACCAATCTTTCTAATGATTCCATGGAGTTTCCTATTCTTATCATTAACATAAAGTGCTACAAATCTATACTTCTCTTGTATGGTCCTAATATTTGTGTCCAAGAAGGAAGATCTATCTGAAAGTTTGTTGTAACCAACTTTTAGAAATTGAACTTTCTCTGCCAATTTATCATTTGTAGATTCCATATTATGCACTTCAGAGAGCAATTGTTAATTGTTAGACTTCACATCTTCCATCATGCCAATTCAAGTCTCATATTTGGTATAGGTATCAGAATTTGTTTTGAGACATAAACTATAGAATCAAGCCAAGAAGTAACAGAGAGCATGAAGCCCTCAAAAATATAATCATGCAAGAAGTTCTCAATTATAACAGTAAAAAAATTTCTGAATTCTTGGAAATTTGTATTGTCTGCATCATTAAAGAAATTATATATATATATATATATATATTATCTATACAATTACCCCAGAATAGATTTAATGGCAATATTTGGACAGCAGATGTCACAGGTGTCACTTGAAGTAGTCAAAGTATGGAACTCAAATTTTCAAGGTTGGGTTTCTATGATGATAACCTTACAAAAGGCAATTTCTCACAAAATCAGAGCAGTTTTCTACAAATGCACATTAAAGAACACACTGATATCAGTTGTTTGGTTTTGCTGACAGACCCTTGCTAAGCCACAGGAAAGCCACAAGGTGATGGGGGGGGGTCACTCACCAGCAGGCAAGCCACAATGGGAAGCACGAAACATAGTGGTGGAAGCACACCTAACAAGTTCTAACCTGTTCCACTGGATAGAAAATATCCCCCTTGAACAACAGTTGGAGATTAAATTCTAATCTATCTTGGAAGCAATAGCACCAAGACCTAAACCACATGAGTGGCCCTTTTTCTCTGGTGTGGGCAAGGCAAGGCCTCTGGCAGCCTGGAGCTGAAAATGTAGGTGCAGGCCTGCAGAGTTTCTGTCCTGACCTAGCCTCAAGGTTTGAAAAACCCATACTGAGACACCAGACACTGTAGAATTATTCACTTGCACTTGATCATATAAAGGATTAATGTTTATTAAGGGGTTATATAAATACTCACTGATACAAATTGAACCTTAAGGTAATTCTTGGGGAGTGGAACTGTCCCATGCTGTGATGGTGCCAGACCTCTCCCTGAGAACACAGTAATAAAAATAAAAGCCAGTGTGCAACAGAGTTCTCAATGGAGGCTGGCCATGCCTCATTCAGGGTCCTGAGACTGACTGACCCCAAAGCTATGATTCTAGGCCCCGCTCAGTAACACCTGAATCCCACTACAGATTATGTTGAAGGAACAGGTTTGGGTCTGCATCATATCAAAATAGAAAAAGTGTGAAAAACACACATCTACATGTCACATTGTAGATGTTAATATTTGTTATTTCTTAATGTAGATGAATGTATAGTAAGAACAAAACAGCTTAGTTGGTCTTGACGTTGTTTATTCCTTAGCAATGTTTTTAACTTGACATATTCTAAATGCTTCATACATCTTGATAATAAAAATCTCTTAGTAATGAAACAATGACCTACTCACTAAAGTTATCTTATTGGCTACCATGTCTTCACATCCTCCACTGGAATGGCTAATGGCTTTTTGATGTTGTCTACCATCCCATATGTTCTCATGTTGGAACATAATAAGCACTGTAGTATGTGTAGCTACAAGAAGAAAATTGAAAAGTCTAGTGTGACCAGCCCTAATTGTGAAATCTTCTGTCTCTTTCTGGAAACAAGCTGTGTTAGTGTAAGGCAATGTCTTTCTTAATGACCCAGGAAATGGGGAAAGGCTCCCATTTAAGATCTAAAACATTTTGATCATAATTCTTATCTGCCAGGTACTCAGTGATATCTAGTGAGTAGATTAGGTTCTAATGAGAAAACTTTGACATCTTCCATGATTAATATTAATTCATGAACACTTAACAATCATGCATTGATCCTACCACTCTGTCCTTTCATGAACTAAATATAATGTTCAAATGTTCTATTTCTCTTTAGGATTTGTAAGAACCCTATTATAAAACTGAGTGTTTCTAATTTCATGTATCAAGATAAGATAATAGACAATTATTGAACCTTAAGATTTGGTTCTTTTATCTTCTTTTTTTCTGAATTTGTGCATGAAGGCAATTTCATGCATATGTGTGTATGTGTGCATGTGTGTATGTGTGTCTGTGTTTGAGTGTTATATCTAGATCAGAGATCAGTTCAGTTGCTTGTCTTCTTCAACTGCTTTTCCCTTCTTTTCTTTTTAATAATACTTTAAATTTATTCTTTGGAAATTTTATAATTTATGCAATGTGTCTTGATTATATCCACATCCATTCCCCCCTGAAACTTCCTCTAAGATTCTCCTAACATATGTGACTCCAGATGTATGTCATCTGCTTTAAAAATTATTATCAATTATCATTACTTTAATACACTGAATCCAATTACTGACTCAAATTTAAGCATGAACGTGGGTTGATCCACTTGGGAATGGGCAAACTCCTAGAGATAATCCACCAAAGACAGGTGACTTTTCTTTCCCCAGTAACTGCTAGTCATTCCACCATCTGGGCTGGGATTCTTAGCTGCTTGCATTTTTTGAAGGCCTTGTCAAATAGCCACAGTCACCTACTGAGTTTTTCAGCACCATGGTCATGTCATGTCAAGAAGATAGTATTTGACAGTACTCCTTACCCCACCAATCCCCTAGCCCTTGTCTACACTCACAGAGGTCTACCTGCCTTTACCTCCCAAGTGCTGGGATTAAAGTTGTGGCTCCCCACACTCTGTCTCAATTTTTAATTAGCTTGGTGAATGGCTTTTATAGAGTCTATTTACAGTTCTTAGTGTTGGTTAACCTGCTAGCATGTGCCCCTTTCCTCCACCCTTTGCTCCTTCTCATCGACAGCTTTAGCCCCAGGTTTCCCCATTTTATTGTTCTTTGCACATCTGTACTACCATCTCCTTACTATCATCCTTACTTAAGTTATAAGTTCACAAGTTTACATATTAGTTTATCATAGATGCTTCTTCACTTTGTTAACCATCTCCAGTCTCCTATTTTACTTCTCATTCTACTCTACTCCCTCTTTGAATTTCTGCCCTAATATGCTTTCTTCCTACTTTTATTTAACCTGTGTTCTGCTACCACTTTCCTTTAATATTTACCACTGTATTAATTATTCTAGTTTTATGAATTCTAAATGCATTTCAGATCAAACTCAGAAAACAAAAGTTTGAAACTAGAATCTACATATGAAATTTGAAAAAAAATGAAGTTTGTATTTTGATGTCTTTGGCCTCATTTGGGTTTTTATTTTTTATTTTAACAGTATCATTCATTTGCTTACAAATTTTATTTTTCTTTACAGCTGAGTACAATAGTGTTTTGTATGTGTACTGTGTTTTCCTTATTTATTAACTAGTTGATAAATATCAAAGTTGAATCTATCTTCTAGTTATTATGAATGTATCAGTAATGAATACTGATGTGTAAACTCTTTCTTTAGGAAGATTATATTTTTTGGGGGTGTATTCAAGAGGTATGTTCATCTAACAGAGTCTTGGTAGTTCTATTTCTTGTCTTTTGGGAAATGTTCAGACTGATTTCCGTTGTCTACTCTAAGCATCTAAGTCATTTTTTTTGGCAGGGTGAGCAATCATGGGCGGGTCGAACCTCTTGCCCAGAAGGAATCAGAAACCTTATACAACAGAACTTCACCAGGGAATTTCATTAGAAGGATACTGGGTTTAGTACAGAGGCAAAAATCAAGATGCTTATGGGGTTTCAGGAAATGCCTTGTAAGATCTAAGGATTTTGAACCCTTGGCAAGACTCTATATGGCTTTCCTGTCCATGCCTTTCTACTTAGGTTTATTTTTAACAATAATTATGAACTGGATTCTTTTGCTGCATGGCAGAACATGGCCCCAACTAATCTCTGGCTGTTTGTGTTATAAGCCAGGATCCCAAGGGAAAACTATCTCACATCTTACTTGGATCCCAGTCTACCAAGTGAGGGGACTTCCTTGGACAGCAGGTAAGTATGCTGATTGTCCTGGCAGAAACCATTGACATAAAGAGCAATCTGTTCTCCATACTGGGTACAAACTATAGAAAACCTCTTAGGCTATTTATGGTGTGGCTCCCTGACTCATGTGTTTGAAAGCTTGGCATCTAGGATGGCCTTGTTGAAGTAGATATGGCCTTGAAGGAAATATGTCACAATGGGGGTGGGCTTTGAGGTCTCATATGCTCAAGCTACACCAGTGTGATAGACAGTTCACTTTCTGTTGCCTGTGGATCAAGATGTAGGACTCTCAGTTCCTTCTCCAGCACCATGTCTGTCTGCATACTGCCATGCTTCTTGTCATAATGATACTGGACTAAACCTTTGAAAGCATAAGCTAGCTCCAATTAAATGTTTTCCCTTATAAGAGTTGCTATGCTAATGGTGTCTCTTCATAGCAATACAAACCCTGAGACAATGCTTTAGTCAAAACTCTTCCTCAAACAAAATTTGAATTAACACCCATGGTTTCCCAACTATTATAATTTCCTACCTCTCATAAATTACCATTTGAAAGACTGACTACTACTCCATGGTGTAGCTACTACCCTTTTCACATAAGTTTCAGAGCATATTTAGGGTTACAGAATTTGAGTAATGAGACTATTAATTCTCCCCACTGACCATTTCATTCATTCTTACTGCTTTTATAGTTTTACCTTTGTAAACCTACATATCTCAAGACTTTTAGTACTCACTACCCTATTACATATCTTCTTTGATTACTTTTCTCTGAAAATTTTCCACTTTATTAACTGGGTTTTTTTAATGACATATGATTTGTAATCAAATATTTATTATAAAATTCTATGTGGCCAATCAACTCTATTTTAAAAGACATGCATTTTCTCACTATCATATCTTATGCCTCTTGAGACTGAAGTATGTTTCATTACAAAGACTCTGACATGATTAAGAAAACAAACTATTTGTCCAGTTTTTGGAAACCAACAGGAAGGTACCACATTGTGTTTGAATAATAAAAAAAGATAGAATAAAACTTGCTGAGCATTTGCTAGTCTACTCTCTGAGAGCCCTCCCATCCTTTGTGTGCAATGCTTATTCTCTGCATTGTCAGCTCATGGCCAGTGCTGACAAATATTGGCAATTTTGGCTTGGCTTTTATCAGGGTCCTGAATTGATTATCTGAAAAATGAGTTTTTATAGAAAACAGAATATCTCTCCTTCTTCACATATTTCTTCTGCTTTCTCTTCCTCTTGCATTTTTTTCTTATCTGTAAATGTATAAATTTCTTTTGTAACACTAATTTAGCCCACTCCCCCTGACATCTGTAACATGTCCACTACCAGGACCTCACTAGACAAAAACCACAGACATTCATAACACTAACTGCTGGGTTCTTCCTGTTTCCAACACTGATTCCAAGACATTGTCTTGAATTTTACCATACTATTTTAGTCTTCTTTAATCTTGCATACACTTCTTAAATTGTCTCTTATGATTTTAATTTTCATAATTAGTTTGCAATGTTAGATGATATTGAAACTAAGAAAATGAATATATTAATGGGAAAATGCCTACATTATACAGAATGTTCCATGACTCTAATTCTGTTTTAATCTATTACCAGAATGGAAGAAATGAAAATTACTAGATTACAAATTTAAGATTCTGGGGAAAGGATTTTTTTCTCTTGCAACATTACCTTGCAAATGTCATTTGTTCATAATAATGGTTCTATTTAACTTTGCAACACATTGGGGAGTTATTTCTTAACACTCTTTTGCTCTCTTTATATATCTAATCTATTCTTTTCTCTCAGACAGTTTTATTATTGCAAGCAAATATTTTTTCAAAGTGAAAGACTCTTGATATTGGAATCAACTGTCAGATACTCTTTTGTGTATGTGATTTTTTTTGTAGGATTTAAACAATTGGTAAAGCACCATTTTTTCAATATTTTGACTCAATTTACATGTTGACTTCCTTCCAAGATGTTTAATTGAATTCTTTTTGTTAATGTCTAATTGTATTAGTACACTATTAAAAAAATTATTGGCTTTTCTTACAAACAAGAACAACAAAAAATTCCTCCCTACAAAAAGTATCCAGAAAAAAATATAAAAATTCATTAAAACATTAAGTTCCATTTAACTATATAGTGTTGACCCACAGAATCTACAATATAGCCTTTGGTACATGAAATGCATTTAGAAAGATTTGTTGATACATTGAGTCTTAGACGGGTCAGAAACACTGTGAAAGACAGTTCAAGTCCCTGTTTGCCTCTGCAAGGACAGTGTGAGAACTGCAGGCAGTGTAAGTCCTTGCCTGCCACCGTGAGGACACTATGAGAATTGTACCTCATCCTCTTTGAAGAGAATACATGCCCAGGACAAGTGTAAAACTGACTCTTCCTAAGAGGACGTGAATTGAGACAATTGCCAAGGTGATTTAGATGTGAACGGAGTTTTCATCAGAAACGTCTCCATTATTGAAATTATTTATAAAACAGGCAGGAAATGCCATTTTGTAATTGCCATAATTGGTGTGGAAGGACATAAAGAATTGGGTGTTTATATTTCTTAGTATCCACCAGTCAAGATCTGTCTCATTCAATAGTTTGTTACGTCTTACTAAAATCTGTATCTAGATTGAGACAAAGAGATGGGTGCAGAAAGTAAAGGGATAGTGTATGTGTGTGTGTTTATTTCTCAAGTCAAGGACAGTCTCTTTGAACTTGGTGGACAGCCATACTGCCCTTGGTCTTTTTCCCTTGTATAATGAAATAGCAAGGCCAGGACAGGGTAGGCTGTATTTGGCCACCATGAACCTCACAAGATATAGGTATCTTGTCCTCTGTCTCAACAAAGCCTTTATAACTCTTACTTATTTCCATAAAGAATCAGTTTCAAGTGCAAAGGACAGAGTCCATTACACTGTTGTTTATATCTGGGCACTTTGAACCTCCATGGTACCTGGCACACAGTTGACCTCGCTGTGTGAGTGCTAAGACAGGTAATGACCACATTCTGTTCTTCACTGTCCTTTGTGATGTGGTCTGGATGATATTTGTCCTTTAGTAAACTATTTTCTCTCTACTGCTTATTTCTAAAATGTTGTGGGCATCTTTCTATATACTATTCAATTCATTTCAAATATTTCTGCTCTACAGCCTACAACCTTTCATCTATTGTGGGCATCTTTCTATATACTGTTCAATTCATTTCAAATCTTTCTGCTTTACAGCCTACAACATTTCATCTATCCACTGCCTGTTTCATGTTTCCCTTGTGTGCACTTCATTAGACTTCCAGATGTCTCAAATTCCAAAGCATAGTGGTCATTGCTTTTTTATTGTTGTTCATGGCTAGCCAGATAGTAAGATCCTTATAGCAGTATGGCCATGTTTTGATGTGAGAGTTTTAATAGGCATAAATATACATCTAGAAATGTATAAAGTTGTAAGAACATGGTGTCTCAGATGGCACATCCAGAGGACTTTGTTTTGCATAAAAGCTTCTTCAGAGTGGTGTAGATACTGAACATTCTGAGATTTTCTTCTTACTACATGAGTCTTTGTATTTCAACTTCTGTCTTATTTCAGTTTCTGCATGACAGTGAGACACAAAAAAATGCTGAGCCTTCAAATCTCTACACAATCCATGTGTGAGCTGATGCTTAGCAAAAGTAACAAGCAGACCACTAACTACACCTCAGGCATTGCTCCAAGTTCTTACATCTCATAGTTCATTTTGTTCCCACCACCCTGGAAGAGAGAGAAAAAAAGCCGCCTCACATTTTTAGAGACAAAGAAATTGGAGTTTACAGAATATTTTCCACAATAGCTCTAGAGGGCTTTCTATAAAGCTGATATGCAGATAACAAAACTTCTGTATAATAAAACTAGTAGAATATGGGCTGTGGGGCTCTAAAATTTATCCAGGGGACCTTTCTATGTTTTAAGCTTCTTGCTCTATAAGCATCTCCTTCAGAGGAGGTAGAGGCTTTGCTAGCTTGGATATCATCTGCTTACTACCCATTGGGAATGTACACATTTACCATGGGAGAAGGACTGGTGGGTACCAGGTGGTTTTTATGGGCTGTGGACATGAAGGTACAAGTACACCTTGCGTTCTCATGGATGATGTTCATGGAAACCACCTAATCCAAATAGAGTTCTCCAGTTAATGACAAGAGAACAGACAGAAAAAGCATTCAAATTATAGAAGATTCCAGTCTGAAGAATAGAAGTGTGTGTGTGTGTGTGTGTGTGTGTGTGTGTGTGTGTGTGTGTGTGTGTGTGTGATGCTATATTAAATATTCAGACTTCTAAAATACTTACAACACTCAATTTTATAAACTATTGAAAGATGCCTAGTAAATACATACACATATATGAAGAGGTTGGCATTCATACAAGAGAAACTATGAAAGAATTAATTCAACGTAAGTGTGCATAACATTGTTTGTACATTTAACAAAAAGTATGTGACAGATAATTAAAAGTTCTTTCAAAATCAGAAAATAAAATTCTTAATGGACAAGAAAAAGCAGAAAAACACGCTTTCCCTCAAAAAATCATCCAAACAGTCATTTACATGTTCAGAATCCAGAAATATTCCATCTTCAGTATGTACTATGGACTTCTTCACTATGTGGTTGTTTACTCTTGTTGAGAAGCCAGTACTGTTCTCCACAGAAGCTCCACTGTTAACATCTTGGTTTCTCTCATGATGTAATTCTATACTCCATCTGTTGTCTGATAAACCCTTAGTTTTCCTGTGAACTGTTTTATAATGCTTCCCTCTGAACTCCCGCCTGAATTGTTAGTACTCCCCCTAAACTGTCAGTGCTCCCCTATGGACTGTCAGTGCTCCCCTATGGCCTTTCAATGCTCCCCTATGGACTGTCATTGCTCCCCTACGGACTGTCAGTGCTCCCCTATGGACTGTCATTGCTCCCCTACGGACTGTCAGTGCTCCCCTATGGACTGTAAGTGCTCCCGTATGGACTGTTAGTGCTTCCCTATATACTGTTATTGCTCCCTATGGACTTTCAATGCTCCCTATGGATTGTTAGTGCTCCCCCTGGACTGTCAGTGCTCTCCTATGGACTCTAAGTTTTCCCTTCTGGAGTATCAGTGCTCACCTCTAGAGTGTTAGAGCTCCCCCTAAACTGTTAATGCTCCACTATGGACTGTTAATGCTCCCACTGAACTGTTAGTGTGGGTTCTCCCTCTAAACTGTTCCTGCTCCCCCTGAATTGTTAGTGCCTGCTACACTTTAACCCTTGATTCTGTGTTTTTTGGTTTTTATCTCCCTCCCAATCTTCTTCAAAGCAGATGTTTGCAAAGCTCCCAGCACCATCCTCGTTTCCTCTGTCTTTCTGATTCTCAATTATATGCCAGTCAGCATCTGTGTACAAGACTCAATTTAGAACCATCATCTTGATCTCATTTCTAAACTGTCGTCTTGAAAATTCCACCTCAAAGGCTGCCCTGAGGATTTAGTGAGAGTCTACTTCATGGCAAAGATCATTTGATATATTTTTCATGTCATTTCATATAATATTTGGATTAATTGATAGGGTAGATACTAGCTCCATATTTAGAGATTAGCAATCAAACTTCAAGACATTAAAGTAACTGGTCTGGCCAATATATATTATGTCATAATCAGACTTTAAGGTCTTATTTTGCCCAGTTTGAATACTGAAACTGAGTAGTGAAAACTCAATTTTAAGAGACTTGTTCTTTTGCTCATTTATTTAGGGAAATCATCACTCAACGACTGAGTTCACTAGCATGAATAATAAGGGTTATTATTTTCTAGATTTCCACCAAATTTGTTTTTATGCTTCTTTGAATATGAATTACAATATTGATATTTCTGATGCTCATTATAGGTGTGATAACCAGATGAGCTCTCATAGGTTTAGATATCCATATTGCTTTCATTAGTAACAGGCGTTGTATACATATCAACTGTCATTATTCTCCCATGTCTCTGTAATTGAATATTTAGGTTATTTCTATTTTTCCAGTTGTAAACAATGCTGTGAAAAATGAGAATCTCCATAAGCATGTTTGGTAACATTCTTAACATTTTCTCTATATAGATTCCAATCTTAAACTCTCTGAGCTTATTTATGTAAAAATTCTCCATCAATGTCCCTTGTTCAGGTTGCTTTTATAGAAGACTGTGAGTCACTGGAACTCACTTTTGTATAGTATTTTTATTTATTTTAACTTACTATTTTTGCTTGAAAATTTTTATTCATTTTTCATACCCACCACAGATCCCCCCATCATACCTTCTGCCACTCCTCTCAGACTCCCTCCCACTCACCCCTATTTCTTCCTCCATTGTGCAGATGTACCACAGTTTGTTAATCCATTCTTCAGTTGAGGGACATCTAGGTTGTTTCCAGGTTCTTGCTATTACAAATAATGCTGCTATGAACATAGTTGAGCTAATACCTTTGAAGTGTGAATGTGCCTCTTTAGGGAATACACCCAGAAGTGGTATTGCTGGATCCTTGGGGAGATTGATTCTCAATTTTCTGAGAAACCACCATATTGCATTCCAAAGTGGCTGAACAAGCTTACACTCCCACCAACAATGGAGGAGTGTTCCCCTTGTTCCACATCCTCTCCAACATAGGCTGTCCTCTGTGTCTTGTACGCAAGCAGGAACGAATCTGCGCGCGGCAGACCTCCTGAGAGACGGATTGACCCATTCTAGTGGAGCACGCCTGGTAGGATTTTTTGAAAGATCTGAGAAAGACCCTCCCAGCCGAATCGCCACCTTGTTTCCCGCACCATTGCTGCCGCTACTGATCACGACTGCAACATCTGCTGGCCGTAAGTTCTCATTACATCTGAGTATATTTTTTTCTTCCTTTTCTTTTCTACATATTTTTTTTCCTTTCTACAATTAAATGTTCAGAATTTTTCTTACTTTGTCACAATGGTTATAGAGGATTATTTCCAGGATTACACAATTGGAGGTTATCTCTACCCAGGAGTCCTTTTGCTTTTTTGTGTGATAATATATTTCATACTTACCTATTTTAAGGCATCTCAACATAGAGAGTATGAGGCTAAGCTGTCTGGCATGGATGAACGTATTAAGACACTCCAGAAACTCATTGTTTCCATAAAATAGAGGTCTACTTTGATCACAGAGGAATTTAGAGCTCATATTGCTGAAAATTTTAGAAAATTAGATGAAAAATTTAAAAAAAATGGATGAAAATTTTAGGATAATGGATGGAAACTCTAGGAAATTTGAACAGAAACTAGTAGAACAGATAGATGTGGAGACAGGGAGGATTTCCCACTCTATGAAATTGTTGGAGAGATCATTTATAGAAGACTATAAAACACTGGAAATGACCATTACCACTAGGTTACAAGATTATCAGGCTCACTTGGAGGTTTTAGAAAAGGATCTTGAGGCAACACCTGCTCAAGATAACCCAGAGCCCCCTCTTAAACGGTGCTACTGCAGGGAAGGTTCTTTACCTAGAGTGGTTACCATGAGGGGACTACCCCTCATCCCTCCAACTCTATTCCCAGTTGTGGCAGAGGCCAAAAAACTACAACCACGTGGAAGGGCTTCTGACAATGTGGGATACAATTATGAACCTATACCCATGAAGGATTTAAAGACAATAAAGGAAGCCATAGTGAACTATGGTGTACACTCATCTTTTGTGAGGCAATCCATGAACTCATGGTCAGCACAGAATCGAGTAATTCCTGATGACTGGAAGAATTTGGCAAATGCAGTGTTGAACGATGGCCAAAACTTCCAATGGAGGAATTGGTTTAGAGAAGAGGCTAAAGCCTTGGAATCTCGAGATCAAACTGGAAATGTTACCGTCTCCAAGGACCAAATCCTTGGGGAAGGCCAGTTTGCTGATTTATCAATTCAGGCTACTTATGATGACCATGCTCTGTTGCTGTGTCATACTGCTACCTTAAATGCTTGGGAAAAGGTTTTGGACCCAGGACAGAGAATTGAGTCATATACCCAGATTAAACAAGGTCCAATGGAGCCTTATACAAACTTTTTACAGAGGTTGACTCAGGCTGTAAATAGAGCAGTGTTGGATCCAGAAGTTAAGAAACAATTGATACTCTCTTTGGCCTTCGATAATGCTAATATGACATGTAAAAAATTGATCATGCCATTAAAGATCAGGGGTGCACCCTTAGATGAATGGATTCAATATGCACTTAATGCTGAATATCTACACTATAATGAAGAGTATTGGGTAGGTCAAGCCATTGCTAATGCTAAGATGAGAAATCAAGGCATTATTTGCTTCAATTGTGGTAAGCCAGGCCATATAAAGAGAAATTGTAGACAAAGCATACGTGGGAACTTTTCCAATCACAGGAGTGACTTAAACAGAAAACCACTATCTCCTGGACTACGTAAGAGATGTAACAAAGGCAGACATTGGACGAATGAATGTAGATCTATAAGAGACAAAGATGGCAAACTTTTACCATCGGGAAACGTAACTCGGGGCTTCCCCAGGGAAGCCCCCAAGAATCAGACCTCCAAGCCAAAAAGGGTTCAGTCATATCCAGTCACAGTGGAAGAGCAGTGTCCTCAGGACGAGTAACAAATTCCAAGTCTGAAACAGTAGATCATGTAATCATAGACAATAGATTGCCCTTACAAGAGAAGTTGATGGTATCCAGCAAACCAATAAAACGCGTATTTTGGCAGACCTCCATAAATGAACAAAGACCAAAGTTGACAATAAGAATAGACAATATTTTTATGCAGGGCTTAATCGACATGGGGGCTGATGTTTCAATCATAACTCAGCAGGTCTGGCACCCCAGGTGGCCTCTGAAGGAGGTAGACGTTCAATTTTTAGGTATTGGGACATTGTCTCAGGTAAAACAGAGTGTGAGATGGCTAGAATGCATAGGACCAGAAGGACAGAGAGCGAGATTGAAGCCATACATGGCCAACATAGCAGTGAACTTATGGGGTCATGATCTCCTATGACAATGGAACACTCAAATTAAGATTCCTCCAGGCCTACATACTAGCCAAAGAACTAATCGTGGTCTTGAAGGTAATACCTCAAGAGGCTACATAAAACAGCTGTCGGTCATCCAGGTTGCACAAAGATGCAGTCTTAAAGCTGCAAGCACCTCTAAGACACTAACAGCCCTGCCCTTGAAATGGTTGACAGATAAACCTATTTGGGTCCAACAATGGCCTTTGACAGAGGAGAAATTGCTAGCCCTACAACAATTGGTGCAGGAACAGTTACAAGCTCAACATATTGAAGAATCGACCAGCCCATGGAATTCCCCTGTATTTGTGGTCAAGAAGAAGTCTGGGAAATGGAGAATGGTGATGGATTTAAGAGCAATTAATAAGGTGATTCAGCCCATGGGAACCCTACAATCTGGTATACCTTTACCTTCTTTGCTACCTAAAGGATGGCCTATAATAGTTATTGATCTGAAGGACTGTTTTTTTTTTTTTTTT
>PVIH01001022.1:0-88867 GCA_004025045.1 Sigmodon hispidus
CCTCATCTTCTCCCCCTCATCTCCCTCCCCCTCATATCTCCCTCCCCCCATCTCCTCCTCCCTCTCATCTCCCTTCCACGCCCCACCTCATTCTTCAGTCCTTTTCCCAGGTTTATAAATTTTGATTTTGTTTTATGAACCACAAGTTAAATCCAAGTGATAATGAAGCATGCCTAGGACCTGTAAAAGATGAAAACTTTACAGATCAGCAAGATGTGGGCAGATTATCTGCTTACTATATCATAAATATAATTTAGATTAAATTCTCTTTTAATAAGTTGGTAAATTTGTTTATTATATTACTTTGTTTCATGATATTAAAGGATTTTTTTATGTTAAGAGTTTTTTCTAAAAAAAATTTCCAAAATGTAGAAGAAGAGAATAAAACTACAAGGCTTAAGTATGTCATGAAAAGGTTTGTAAGGGATAAGACTGAAGATAACACCCCCCACACCCCACACACTCACACACACATGATTATGCTTGTATACACTCACATACATATATCTATACATATACAACATACACATTTAAAAATTCCTTAGTTTATAATAATGTTAAAATTCAACTTTTTGTTTAAAAAAATCTCTCTGTATCCCTAGGTATTTGTACTTTATGAAATTTTTTATTTGAGATTAAGAGTATTTAAAAGGCAGGATATTGGTGGAGCACATCCTTAATCCAAGCACAGAGGCAGGTGGATCTCCATGAATTCTGAGACAAGCCTGGTCTACAAAGTGAGTTCCAAGACAACCAGGCTGTTATATAGAGAAACACTGTGTCAAAAAAACCCCAGAAAGCCAAAATAAAAGCTAGAATCAAGAAATAGTCTTTTAAATATTTGTTTGTTCTTTTTCTGTTTTTTTTTTTTTTTTTTTTGAGACAGGGTTTCTCTTTATAACATCCTGTCTGTCTAAAATAAATATCTCTGTTTGACATTGTAAACATATCTAATATACCTAAGTTTGATTGTATAGACTAATTACTAACTTGCATTTTTTATATCCTAATTAGTTGGTAATGAACTAGCAATTTGTGTTACATTATTAGATGACCTATGTAATATACCTTTAACAAGAGTAAAAATATATGTACAGTAACAAAAATTAATCTCAACTTTGTATCAGCATATACAATTTGTACATAGTATGCAAAAATCCAATTCAGTGTAAAAATATTTAAAACTAGTAGTTGCCTTTTAAAAGTAGATTTAATAATCTAACCCTTTTATTTTATCACATCTATATTCCCCCTTTTTCTTCTTCTTCGTCATCTTCTTTATCCTCCTCCCCTCCCCTTCTTTCTCTTTCTCTTCCTCCTTCTTTCAAACAACATCCCTGAATTTAATCTCTTTTGTTCAGGTTTTTTTCCTGACCATTACCAATACAACTTGTAACCAGCTACCCTAAACAATGACAATTATCCATAACCCATTGAACAACTAAAAAACCACCCACCCCACCTCTTGGGAATGTGGATATTGAGTTTTTTAATTTACTTTCTTTTGTCTGGGGGCAATGGCATCTTTAGGGGATCCTGAAAAGATTTAGGAAAACATTATTTCTTTAAAGCCTACACATTATCTCACCACACAGTACAACTCTCATTTGTTGATAATAATGTGATCTATTCTATTACCCTGGTACTGTATCACACTTGAGTTTAGGAAAGAAAATGGAAAATTACATTAAGAATAAAATCAGAGTTGGGCATGGTGGTGTACACATTAATTCCAGCAGTTGGGAGGCAGAGGCAGATGAATCTCTGTAAATTTAAGGCCAGCCTGGTCTACAAAGCAAGTTCTAAGATAGCCAGCGTTGTTATACAGAGAAGCCCTGTCTTGAAAAACAAAACAAAACAAAAAGAAATGAAATAACATTTCAGTATTACAAAGCAACAGGTAGAAATAAGAGGTCAGACCTGATAAAATTTAAGATTTATAGATTTTGTGGCCATAACCAAATATTTTTATTTTTTTTGAGACAAGATCTCTCTACATTGCCCTCCCTGGTTGTCCTAGAACTCCCTGTGTAGACCAGGCTGATCTTGAACTTTCAGAGATCTGCCTGCCTCTGCCTTCCATCGCCGAGATAAAAGACTAGAGAGCTATTACTCCCAGCCATAACCGAATCTTACCATTTTTCTTTTGTAATCAGGAAGAGAACTCATTTTGTAGTATTGTAGTTTACTTTTTATTGGCAAAACATGAATGCTAAAAAAAAAAATCTCAGCTAACTGCACCATAGGACACCTTAAGTACTTTTTAAATTAGGAAACATAAGCTCTTAAGCTATAAAACACCACACATATTGTTTTAACTAGGGAGTGACTGCTTTTGTATAATTTGGATAAGGAGAATTCACCCAAGGAACAAACATTCTTTTGGTTTCTTTCCAGGATCTTGCTGTGGAAAAACTGCAAAGAGTTCTGAATTTTTGTTGTGATTAAAATTGTCTCTTATAGTAGTATGCATCTCCTCTTAATAGAGGTCCCTTAATAGAGGTTTTTTACATAATTTTTATGGGCTGCTCACTACTTATTTTAGAAGGAGATTATAGATTTTTTTTTTTATGGAGACCTAGATGAACTGTGGAGGGAATCTCAGGTAAAGGAGGCTGAAAGCTTTAGTCAGTTTGCAGAATTAGTGTTACCTGTTTAACCATCAATCCGGAGGCTGGAGATCATAGACACAACTAAATATTTGTATCACAAACCAAATTTTATAATCAGATTTAAATATTCATTATTTAAACGGTTGGTACAATTGTTTTATAAATTAGCAGAAATGTGGCAAGTAACAATACTTCTTTGCAATAGATTTTTAGTTGTTTTATTTTATTTTTTTCTGCTGCTAAGGTGTGGTTATCTAGCAAGTGAATGTTTCATCCAAATGAGAAAAGTACAGATGCAGAATTTGGATATAATCTAATCACAGATTTAAAGCTGCTCATTTAGTAAAATATAACAAAATACTTGTTTTCTAAGCCAGTCTTTTGTAAACATTACCAAGGACAGGTCAATATTTAAGAAAACCTTATTTGTTTTAAGCAAAAAGTCATTTTATCCAAGGACATTGGATTTTGGCCTTAGGAATTTTAGCCACCTTTAATTTCAGCCAATTTAGGTATACCAATGTTAGCCTTAACTTTTCACAACCTTTTTACAACATACTTAACCTTCAGATTCTGACCTCATTGGCCTCTTTCCACTTTTGGAATAAACCTTTACTTTAGGACTAAATCTTTGTACAAAACACTTTCTCATCAAAAACAATTTCTGTTTTTCTTTTCAGCTTCTTTATCAGAAATATATTTATACCTATAACCTTTATATCGTTTCTTGCTTGATTTTTTGTTTTAAGTTTATTTATAAAGTTTTTAAAGTGCTTTTTTTCATAAAATACTCATGTTCAGATAGGAACCCAGAAAACCATGTCTCAAACACCAAAAATACGTACATTGTATCTAAACATCTAACACTATAGATATATGTAAAGCATGTTATTATTTTAGAAAACATTTTTTCTCTTCTTGCCAACAAATTTAAATTACTTATTTGTAAACTATGCAAATCTCATAACAGCACTGAGACACTGCTCATGAAAAAAGATTTTTCTCTCTTTCTTCTTCTCTTCTTTCTCTTCTCTCTTTTTTTCCTTTCTTCCTTCCTTCCTTTTTTTATGGGGGCGGGGAGACAGAGTTTCTCTATATAGCTCTGGCTCTCCTGGAAATCACTCTGTAGACCAGGCTGGTGAAATTCACCTGCCTCTGCCTCCTGAGCACTGGGATTAAAGATGTGCCAGCACTGCTTGGCCAAAAAGATATTTTCATCTGGACTTTCAAGGGTATTAAAAGTAGGATTAAAGTCTGTCATTTCCACATTCTTTACTTTTGAGCCACCATTTACTTTTGTAGTAAGGACTTCAATCATTTATCAAGTATTTTACTTATTAATAATAAAAGTGATCTTAACCTTCTTTAAAGCAGAGGACTTAGATATAAGTTACTGTCGCCTGTTGTGGGATATTTGATGACACTTTGACACTCTAAGACTATTAACAAAATTAACTTTGAATCAGGGAACAGAAGCAGTAGTTAACTGACTGGAAATAGAGAGATTTTTGGAGAACCCTGGATACAATGGAGAGGCACAGGAAAATAGCAATAAAAATGATCCTAAAATGTTTATATTCACACACACACACACACACACACACACACACACACACACACACACACACACACGTTTATGTACCCATGACTTAAGTTAAGGATATGCCAAGGATTGTGTGCGCTAAGGTTTTAATAAATATATAAATGAAACGGCCACAGATTTTTTTACTTTGTTATTTTTAGGAATTTTAGGGGGCAAATTGAGTTTTGCCCATGAAAACACTTTGTGTGATCGTGAACACACAAAGTAGAAACACAAAGTGTTCTTAGTAAAACAAAGTAGAAACCTTATATGTTTATATTTTTAAGGCCCAGAGCAGCTTGATGAAGAATCAATCAAAGGTTAAGCACCATTGTTCCTGCTGAAGACTTACCCAGCAGAGGCTCAACAGAAATTATAGAGTTCTAGGTCTCTCTTCCCCCTGGGTTTTGTTGTAAAAGATTTCCGAACCCGTTTGGGCCACAGGTTCTGACCTTGCCTGTGGTGGCTTCCCCTCCAAAAATGATTCAGACACTTATATTAATTTCATACTGTTTAGCCAGTGTCTCAAGCACATTACTAGCTAGCTCTTTCATCTTAATTCAACCCATTTCTAGTAGTCTATCTGCCATGTGGCCTGGCCGGTGGCTCACTTGGATTCCTTACATGATTCTTCTTTGGGAGCTGGATGGAGACTGACTGAATCCGCCCTCCTTCTACCTGTCTCTACTCTGATTTCCTGACTATTGCTACAGTGCTCATCATAGGCCAAAACAGTTACTTTATTTACAGCATCACATAGAGAAAACAGTCCTACCACAGGGTTTTATCCTGAAACAGCCCATGGCAGTCTTTTCTTTTCATACAGTGTTGTTCCGCCTAAAGGAAGAGGCGGGATCGGGGAGAGTTGATGAGGGGAGGAGACTTGAGAACAGGTTTCTTAGAATCTGTCTTTAGTTCATACATAACTGCTGGCATTTTTATTAGCTTCCTTTTCAGTATTTCCCTTTAACTTAGATTTACTTGCCAGAACTTTTTATTAATACATTTTCTGTGTATAGCCAGTTCCAGTATAGTCCCGGAACTCATTCTGTAGACCAGGCTGTCCTTGATCTCAGAGATCCACCAGCCTCTGCCTTCCAAATGCTAAGAATAGAGGTGTGCACCACCACACCTGGTGTGTTTTCTAAATTCTTTATCATAGTCAGATGTGGCTGTGCATAATCTCAAGTCTTGGGAGGCAAGAAGAGGATCAGGAGTTAACATCATCTTTAGGTACATAGTGTTCATCTTGCCACTGCTGTTAATTTTCCCAGAGTTCTTTCTGTTGCAGTCTTTCTTTTCATAGCATTTGTGGAGGAATTTGGATAACATTCTCAGTAAGGTCCCTTATGACTTAGATTTCTGTTTTAATTATGGTAAATATTTATTATTCTTGGAGTGACTCAGAAGTCTATGAGCAAAAAGCCAAAGCCCTACACATGCCCACAGGCATCTCTGGTGAATGTAGGCGTTTGACAGATGCTGTTATCCTGACCCTGAGCCTTTCTAATCCTCTTCTCCATCAGCTTCTCCATGTGACTCTGGGTAGGCCATCTTCTGACTTACCTATCCCTCTGTGTGGGTGGCTTGTCCCCTTGATCTCAGCCTGGGGTTTCCACTGACAGCTGTTCCTCTAGATTGGATAAAGCCAGAGTGCTCAGAAGAAACAAGGCTAATGTCACTTCATTTCCTTTCAGGCAGATTTGATAGATGAGCTGTTCCCAAGCAGTAAAGCAGGGTCAGCATCCATGGCTGGAATGCTGTCAGTGAGGTCTTGGCACGTACAGCTCTGTGCTGGGATTCAGGGGGAAAGTAGTAAGAACTCCCTTTTCATTGATCACAGATTATTGATGAAAGCATGCATAATGGTTTAGGTAGGCTCCTGTGAACATTCCCAAGGCTGCACTGTGTGTAAAGCACCCAAGAGGCTAATTGAAAGGACTGTATACACGGTTGTAGGAATGGCATCTTTTAGATTTTAATTTGTCCCCAGCATTTCCAATGTGTGAGTATTCCTGTGTCAGTGACTCAGGAATCAGATGTGAAGAGCTCACCTTGGAAGTTTGCTGTGAGTGCTCTGGGGCACTAATAATTATAATATTTGTTCTATTAAATGAATAGATTGGTAGAACATTCCTGGGAAGCTATTGGGTCTATGGTGTGCAGTGTGTATATTCATGTTTGTGTGTGTGTGTGCTTTAAGCATTTTAAAGTCAAAGCCTAGACAGCATGTTTTTGCACCTATAAATGCTTCAGTTTATGTCTGTATCAGAAAGCAACTTAAACATTAAAATGAGAATTAAAAACTCACCTTAAGGCAATGCTATTATTACATGTACATAATTTCTAAGTGTCACTATATACTATTCATATTCAAATTTCACCTTTTTGATTATTTTGTTTGTGATTCAGGATGCTTTGGTACTGGGCCTTCTTCTGGAAGCCTCTTTTTTCCTCCTGCAGGCTGGCAGAGGAGGGTGGTACCACCACAGAGCTGTGATTTACACAAGACTGGAAGATGGTAGTGATTCTGCAGCATCCATCCGTCCCCCCCACGAGGTGGAAACTGGGTCTTTGCTGCACTGCTGCTCAAGTCCTGTTTTCTGCAGAGAAGGGAAGAATCCTTTGACACACATATTCTTGCCAAGTGACCATCATCATCAGGAAATTCAATTGCTCTTTACAGCTGGTTTGCAAATCAGAATCCAAAGTTCCCAAAGTGTTTATTTTATGTTTTACGTACTTTGCTTCTAATCTACGTGTACTCACTTAATCTCTGATCTATTCCAGGAATCACTTATCCTAGACATTTTCCTGCCTCCTTGATTTTTATAATTGTTCTCCATGGCATTGACGTTTCCTCTGTCTTCTATGTTTTCTGAAAGATGGTCCACTAGATCCAGAATCTTGATGCTTTTAAAAATATTTCAAAGTGATGCTAAGTTATCTCCAGAGGCACATATCATTGGCTTGTTTCTTTTTTGGTGATGAATCAGTGTGTTCAGGCATTGCCAACCTGATCAGATCATTTCTAAAGTTTCTCAAAAGCATTCGACCATGGAAGATTGTTTCTAGATCTTGTTAAATTGGAATTTTGTGTGTTTTGTTTACATTTTACATACTATTTACCTTTATTACTGTAACTGAGTTTAGTGTGCTTGATCTGAAGCTGAGTGGGTAAAATTGAGATAACTAAAGAAAACTACATCCCTGTCTCCAGTTTGTCGGGTTGCCCTTCCTAGGCTAAGCATCTTTGAAGTTCCATTGGGCTGTTTCTGCTATATCAGAAACTCTAACAGGACATTCTCCCATATGTGTTCACTAAGGAAGGGTCTGCATCTCACAGACGATCTGACATTGTTATATTAACGTTGCATTGTGGTTTGATATCACCTCTCCCTTTGTGGGGATCATAGGAAGAAATATTTTAAAGGGAGACATAACGGATGGATTTGGAAACTTGAAAGGGGAAATAGGTCACTTTATCTCATGAAAACTTCAAAATCCACGATGCAGGACCTTGTTGGGCTCCGATTTCTCTTTGGAGTGTTTGCTTTGCTTAGCTTGGTTCAATAAACTTCGGCTTAAGCTGTTCATGCCACTTGACTAAACTCTGAGAAGAAACCTGTAACAGACCTCCATGTGTTTACTGAGTACAATTTAAAACATTTCCTTACATTGGCAACAGTAAAACCAACGTATATTTTCCCTTTTATTAGCTGTCTACTTTCTTCCCCTGGATAATCTTAGCCAATATTATTTGTTCTTTCTTTTAAAAAATGTAATTTCTTTATTTAACCTTTGGAAATTTTACATCTTGTACCTCATTTCTGCTCACTTTCTAATTTTACTATATCTTCCCTCCAAGCCCCTCTATGAAAATTAAAAAAAAAAAACAAACTCAACACCAAACCAAGCAAACAAAAACAAAATTCTCAAAATAAGAACAATCCCTCCCAACAAAACACCAACAGCAACGACAAACAAACAATAAACATCCTTTGCTCCTCCTCCATCTTTCTTGCCTCTCTAGCTCCCTCTTCCTTCGTCTTGGTGGTATTGGGGCCATGGTGTGTCAGAGTGTATACCCTTTTGTCCAATCAGCTTTACTTGCAAATATTTATTGCAGTGTTTAAGGCCTCTGGTCTCTGGTGCACCATCATCACTGGACCCGAACTGAAAATCCTCTCCGATATCCCACAACCTCCCCGAGTCATAGGGATCCTACAGCTATTGTTCCATGGGACCAGTCCCTCCTTCACTAGCTCCAGCAGGTCCTAGATGGGGTAGATGTTAGAGTGGACCAACCTCAGGCCCGGCTGTGGGCCTCGGTGGCAGTTGAGCTGGTCTAGGCCGCTGGGATTGGCCCCCTTAGGCGAGAGGCTGAACCAGCTCCCCTATGCCCATGCCATCAGGGTCAGCTTTCCGTTACCCATGGTTAGGGGTGAGGCCATCTCTCCTGAGCAGGGTTGCAGCTCTCCCGTGAGGGTTGAGGCCAGCTCTCTTGCTGCAGTGTCAATGACCATCAGAGCCTGCTATCCCAGGGCCATTAAAGGGCATGGCCTGCTCAGCATGGCCCTCTGATTCTATCACACATGGTTTCCATGGCCCTTTGAGGCAACACAGGCCACAGACATCAACTCAGGTCCCAGCAGCAGCAGCACCAAGTCCTAGACATGGCTGTTGGCAGCAGTATGGACCTGTATTTGTCCTGTTCTTAATCTTGGTTTTAAGTGTGTGAACTATATTGCCAACTGTACATTTAAATTACCTTTTTTGAGTCTGGTTTAGTATTTTTTTTTTTTCTTGTATGAGTGACTTGATCTTTCCCTCCAACTAGCTTCCCAAAGGATCTTTGCTATACCTTGAATTTACCAGGTTGAACTCAATTCTAGCTTTCTGGGCCAGGTTTTCCTGGGTTACTGTGGCCTCTCCATGTACATATTTAGTTTTATGAAAAACGCATGGTTTGGGGAGGAAAATTACTTATACTGAGTGCATCTCTCCACCCAGAGGAGACAGAAAACCTTGGCTCCTTCCCACCCTACTATGCTCTTCTCCAACTCTAAGACTTTCTTCTTCTGCCCTGAGACTAACTGCTTCCTGCAAATCTAGCTTTTTTATGTGATGGGTAATTTAGTTATACCTTGTTACATCTCAAAAATACATCAGTTTCTTTTTTGTTTGATTGCAGTGTTTCTCTGCTTGCTCTTTTGCTTTGAGACCTATCTTTTCATCTCTGTTCTTTATCTTCCTTTACAACACTGGATGTTTCCACTCAGAGATAGAGAGGGGGACACACAGACTGTCTGTGACTAAATAACACGGATCTTCCCACTCAGCTCTGTCCCAAGTTCTCTAGGGGTGGTGTCCTGTTCCCCTTGGCCTCTGTAACACAATACTTGATAGGCACATTTCCCCTGAGTTTTAAAACATAGGCAATCATTTCCTTAAAGGAACATATAGTGCAGCATGACAGACTACATACCCCACACAGACGTCTCGTGTCTGTTTGCCTTCAGATGCCATCTTGACTTATATCTATTCACAGAGTCCATATCCTGTGGAAATCTCTGGTGACCTGAGCATTTCCCTGGGCATTCTTACCTCTTATGCCAGATTCCACCTTTTAAAAGTCTGAATCCCCATTTCTTAAAGCAAATTGCTTTTCTCCTTTTCACCTGGGATGAACTATGGCCAACTTTATTTCCTTATATTGTGCTTGCACACAGCTCTCCCGGATGTGCAAGTACATGTGCCCCCAGAGTGGGGTGTAGGCATAGGTGGAGGGTGTTGTTGTGGAATGGGGGTGGGGGTGGGAGAACAGGGGTATCAACAGAGGAGAGCTCACTAAACTGTCCGGGATGCAGCACAAAGGGATATCTGAGTTTTTAAACACCCTTCCCTCTGTCTAGCATATAAAAGCCTTTGCTTTCCCAGGATTCTCCACCCTCTATGTCTTGCTAGACATCACCTCTGGTCTGCTGGGCTCCTCTCCAGCTTGCTGGGCCCTTTCTTTGATCACTTGCAATGTTGTTACCCATTCTTGTACTTTCTCTCTTCTGGCATGGTCCATGGAAACTCCAATGTCTCGTCCTAGTATAGGCCAGGGATCTAGTTTCTTTCAAGTAACTTGTCTGCTTCTGTGCCTTGCCTTGGGACCCCCTGTGACTGTGAAGTCAGAATGTTTTACTAAACAAAAGTCAAGAGTTCTTCATTCCCTGCTAACTCCTTTCCTATCTACTCTGTTTCCTCTGCCACTGCGCCAGACCACACCGGCACACCTGGACTCTAAGTGTCTCCAATATGGCATTCTTGACTTTTTCCAGTTCATACTTACCTCTACCCAGAATTGTTCTTTACAAACAATAATGTGACTACATGATGTCTCTTCTTAAAATGCCTCTGTGGTGCCCCACTAGCCTTCAGAGAACACCCCAGATCCCCTGTGTTTTGAGGACTGCCCAGATCTAGCCTGGCAGCTCCTCCTTACCTCATGCTGCTCCCTTTCTCTTGGCTCCTGGTTTTCCTCCAGTTCCTCAGACACCCAGTTCTCCCTAATCATGGGTGTGGTCACTTCCTTCCCCCTCACTTCTCTCCTTCCCCCTTGTCTGCTTACCACCAGCCCCCCACCCCCGTTATGCTTACCACTCTTGAACAACTCTCGTCAAATGTCTACTTTTGTGTAACTTATAGCTGGAGTGTGTGCTAAGTGAAGGAGGGACATCATTGTATTGTTCATTGTTCTCTCTCCAACAGCGTCTGGCACAAATCCTCAATAAATAATTATAAGCTGAACTGAACAGTTTACTACGACTGTTTGCTGGTGGTATGGAGAAGGGTGCTAATAAAAACCCTCAGTAACTAAAGAAATAGAATACTGACTCTTCTGAGGAAATCCGTTTTAGGAGATGTTGAGATTCACCCTCCAAAAGGAGATGGTGGTGTTGTAGTCAGCGGTGCCCAGCTTTGTTTTCAGAATTATTCAGTAGCATATGAAAATCCTCAGTTCCTGCTGATGAAGTGACTTCTTTGGAAAACTGGCTGCCTTCCGAGAGGAAGGAAGGCCCCCTGAGATGCTTCCCGAAGAGATGAAAGAATTTCCGAAATAGCATCTTAATGTTGTACCACATATGGGATTTTCAAGTTCACAGCTGGTTGGAAAACCATTTCTGGCTTCAGCCCACTTGAGTTACTGTCTCCATGGCTTCAAGTATCCCGGTGTTAGCTCCTACTTGTAAGGGGTTTCTTTCCCTTCTCCATCTACTCCTTCCCGTTCAATACAGTCTTCTAGTGTGTGGATCTAGCGTTAGACTAAGCATCCATGTAGGATGTAGGCTCCATGGATTGAGGGATGTGGCTTAGTCAGCAGAATGTGCGCCTAGCATGCATGAAGTCTCACAAGACACAGAGATGGGAGGCTGAAGACTGACTGGGAGGGGCCTGGAGGGGGAAGGGAGTTGGAACAAGGGGATACATGGATAAAAAAATGA
Organism: Sigmodon hispidus; assembly: GCA_004025045.1. NCBI lineage: Eukaryota > Metazoa > Chordata > Mammalia > Rodentia > Cricetidae > Sigmodon > Sigmodon hispidus. The sequence goes on from PVIH01001022.1 coordinate 11,688, forward strand.
GACTTTATTCTATAAAAATAAAAAAAAGAGACAGAGATGCCTGTAGGCAGCACTCAGTGGAGAGTTTATTTGGTAATGGTGGTGGGAAAAAGAGGGGAGAGAGAGAGAGAGAGAGAGAGAGAGAGAGACAGAGAGAGAGAGAGACAGAGAGGAGAGAGATACAGAAAGAGGAGAGATATACAGACAGACAGACAGACAGACAGACACACACACACACACACACACACACAGAGAGAGAGAGAGAGAGAGAGAGAGAGAGAGAGAGAGAGAGAGAGAGAGAGATTGATTTTCTCTTAAGTGGACCTTACATAGGATTATGTTGTCAGGACCCGGGTAGGCTAAGGTATTGGCCAGGTCTCACAGGGGCAGGTCTGAATGTTAACGCTGGCAGCAAATGGAACCTTCAGCTTAAATGTGCTCACCCCTGCACATGTCACTCACTCCTGTTGTGGGATATTTGCTAGAACTCTGACACACCTGAGACTGCCAGTAAATCAGAGGGCTGGGCTAGCTTCTAGCTGACCCAAAATAGCCACAGAGAAACCTCTATGGAGGATCGAAGACATAAAGAGACACAGGAAGTAGTAGGGGTGGCTTAGAAAAATTCTTGGCCCTTTTGGGTCCAGGAAGGAAAGAGGGAGGGAAGGAAATAAGTCACGGGTCACTTCGCTGCCACTTTTTTAATCATTCAGATTCTTACCCTGGTATCTGACTCCCAAGTTTTTATTGATAAAGAATAATTAGATAAATGCTTCCCACTCCCTTCCATTTCCATTACTATTGCTATATAACAACCATCCCAAGATATACTGGTTTAAAACAACCTTTCCTATTATGCCCAAAGACAGAGAAAGTGGATATGGCTTATCTTTTCCTATGACATCCGGGACTTCAGTTGTGTCCGCTCTAAAGGGAGCAGCAAGTGAGTGTAATCACACTTCAGTTCCTCCAACCAAGTCTCCCATGCTGGGTTGTTTTGACTTGATCTGGGTGTGGCTGCTCCATGGTTTGGGCTTCTGCACAGCATGGCAGCATCAGGATAATCAGATTTCCCATGTGACTGGAAGACCAATGTATCCGGTATGGCTAACTGAGCCTATTAGGTGGCAGAACACTGAGCTCCAATCTAAGGGCCGGGAGAAGCATCGTGACAGCTACAGAAGCCAGAGCCATTTTCTGCTGTCCTTCACCGGTGAAAAAAAGTGACAAGAATTCTGAGGTTTGAGGGGAGAAGTCACCTTCATGTTCTGATGGGAACATGAAAACATTTGCAGGGCTGGGAGAGATTTCTGCAGCCATCCTTTGGAAACTCAGTCTGCTGCACTCTCTCCATGTTCACCTCCAGTAAGGAGTAACAGATTGTCATTAGTGGATGCTGAAAGATGATTTACAATCCAGGTGATCCTGTGGGCCCTTTCCAGGCTTTACTGGTTCATCTATTATCTATCTATCTATCTTCCAACCATCTGTTCATTTTATTTTTAAAAATTACATTTATTTATTTATTCTCTCTCTCTCTCTCTCTCTCTCTCTCTCTCTCTCTCTCTCTCTCTCTTTCTGTGAATGCATGTCATTGGCTGGCCAGCCTTGTCAGACTGATGAGTTCTAAGTTCTGTGAGGATAAAGGTACTCTGTATGTGTGTGGGTGGATAAAACTGCTCCTACAAGCTATAAGGTAAATTAAATGAATATGTCAGGGTCAGGGATGGGCTATTTCTCTATGAGTTTTGGCTAGGTCCCAGAGACCCCTAAAATAATAGTATATTGCTATGTACCATGTAGGCTGCTGGAGGCAGAATGGTCATTTAAAAATCTTCCTTAGTTGCAGACCTTATGTTCTATACTACCAATCTACCAGGCAAGGTGTTCCCACTTGGTATGGTAGTAACAAGGCTATTTTGGAGGGTTATACTTTTGAAGCCCATTCCCCAGAAAGGAATTCAGGTCTGATCCTGCAAACCTGCTCAAAGGTCTGTGGTTGGGGAAGACACAGGAAGCCACTGTTGTATTGCTAAATTGATGTGCTAAGCCTGTCAAATTGCCTTCCAGACATCTCTGTTGATGCCCAAAAGATTAGTGCCACTGTCAGGTTTGATTAGTGAAGTTTTCTTTTTGCAACTGGCAAATGTTAATGCAGATTCACAACTAACCCAAGGGCTGAGAACATGTGACTGGTTAGAGCTCAGCCCTCACAAGATCATCTTTATCATCCCTCCAAGGCTCAGGGAACTTCAAAGAAGAAGGCACAGTAAGTCCAGAGAAAGAGCTGGAATGCTGTGAAAATCTAGTACATGGTTGTACTCTTGACCTCCCAGCAGCCGTGACTAACTGCACAAGACTGAGCCTGTCTGTGTGGACATGGTGCCCACACCTTCACTCCTATTACTCTTGAGCATATGCAGGCCGTTCCCTATATGAGGCTAGGCTGGTCTAGACAGTGAGTTCCGGGTTAGCCATGGTTGCATAGTAAGACTTTGTCTCAACTAAATCAAATTAATCCATGATTCAGCCCATAGGTATTCTGTTTTGGGAGAGAGAAGGGCTCATAGGCTCTACTCCTCCCTGAGGATCTGAAGCTATTTAATAATTGCTGGTGTGGGGAGGATGGAGGCCATTTTCTTCAGTGATGTAGCTACTGGTAAATTGTCCCAGATTCCTGCAGACAATTCCTCACCTATGCTTCTGTAAGTAACTTTGATTAAAATTGCTGGGACACCACAAAACAAGATACCAAGGGTAGAGGAGGGGATCAGGAGGATAGTGGAGGGTGAATTTGATTTAAGTACATTATATAAATGGATGAATATGGTATAATGAAACTCATGCTTAACAGTAAAAGGATAAAACATTTCAAATATAAAAGAAAAAAAAAGTCTTCAGGTTCTAGGAGGGTTGAGGAAGAAACCAACCAAAACAAAGAGCTCTTGCTTTTTAAATTTGGGCCCCTGTTGAATTGGTAATATCTATTATTTCTACTCCTGCTGAGATCTCTTAAAATTAAATTTATTTATTTATTTATTTATTTATTTATTTATTTAGTGTGTATGTATGTGTATGTATGTGTGTATGTGTATGTATGTGTGTATGTGTGTGTATGCATGTGTATATGTGTGTATGTGTGTATGCATGTATGTATGTTTGTGTGTGTGTCATGAGGTGTGTGGAAGCTGAGGACACTGTCAGTCTGTGGTTTGAGTGTGGAACTCAGGTTGTGAGTCTTGGTGACACAAATCTGTACTGTTGAGCTGTCCCTTCATCCCCCTGCTGTGAGCATTAATGAGCTGGAACTGATTGAGCCTTGATGTCTTCATCTATGAGGTAGCAATTTGAATGTGTCCTTTATAATAGTGTCAGCCTGTAAATGGTACCTGACAGATGACAACTGCTAGTAGCATGGTTAAGCTATTCCAGCCTCATCCTAGTCTCGTTCTTCCCTAGAGCTTTACTATGGAACACTACAGTTTACCTCAGAGTATTCTTCCCCACCCTGCTTACCTCAGGCACCACACTGACTGGGAGCAAGAAGCACAGCCCCTCACTTCCCTGTGTCCGCTCTAAGGGAAGGACAATAAAATGCTATTCCTTGAGAAAAAAAAGCACTTGCTTTGGGGAATTACCAAGTAGTTAGATTTGTTTTCAGAAAGACAAACACCTTGGTGAAAGAAAATTGGAGCAGAAAGCTGTAACTTCCCCATGCTTACTCCCTCCTCTCCAGCCCTGGTGCCTCAGGAGCTGCAGAGGACACTTTATTATATCAGTTTATCTCCTGAGAGATGAATTTGCAAACCAATACTCATGTCTTTATATCAACCACAGTAGCTCAAGTCTTGTGCAAAAGACTGTCACAGAATCCAGCGGGATGGGAGAGTGTCAGTCAAGGCACAGGTAAAACTGAGCTGTAGACTCAAACTGAGACACAGACTCTTATCTTTAGGCAGGAATGGAGCTGGAGAGAGTATAAAAATCTGGCCTCAAAGAACCAAGGTATCTGTTCAGTTCTGCCTCACATGGGTTGCAAGGCCTGGGCTGGTCACCTGCCTTCACAGCCTTGGTTTTCCTCACCTGGAAATGGAGCTGGGATAGAGCTCTAAGTGAAGATGGAATGAATTTGGTATTAGCTCTTAATAGTCAAAATATGCATACTTTATGATGGACAGGGACACAAAAAAGTTTACAGCATTTATTTATTTATAATTATTTATAATAGCCCAGCCTGGGAATTATTTGAATGTCTACTCACAGTCAAATGGATAAATACATTATGTGAGATTCACAGTAAAATCAGCGAAGAAGACAAGGGGTATAGCACAGGCAAAGACATGGGTTAATCTGCCAGACATAACTAATATGAATCCTATATGATGTTCCTTATACAAACAGAAAATCCTCAGTGTAAGATTTTTAGAAAGGACAGTGAGTACTCTGTGTCTACATGTCTACAAAGGGCACAGGAGTAATCTAGGGTCATGTTCTACATTTATATCTGGATGTTGGTGTCTTAAGCCTTATTAAAAATACATCAAAGAAGGGGACTGGAAAGATAGTTCAGCAGTTAATAGTGTGGCTGTTTTTTCAGAGGACTTAGATTTAACATCTAGCACTCACAATTGTATGTAACTTTAGTTCTAGGGGACCTGCACCCCTTCTGGCCTCCCTGGGCACCAGGGACACATACATACATACATACATACATACATACATACATACATACATACAAAATACTCATAGACAAAAGTGTTTAAATTAAAATAATATACGGTAAACAAAACATTCTGAAAAGTTGATGGTAGTGGGAGAATCTGATGGGACTTAGGGTCCAGAGTCCCATTCCCAACTCTTCATTGACCATATGTGGTGGTTTGAATGAGAATGAGCCCCATAGGCTCATATATTTGAATGCTTGGTCCCCAGTCAGTAAAACTGTTTGGGAAGGGTCAGGGGGTGTGGCCTTGTTGGAGGAGGTGTGTCATCAGGGATGGGCTTGGAGGTTTTAAAAGCCCATGCCAGACCTAGCTTCTGCTCTTTCTGCCTGCTGCCTGCAGATTAAGGTGTAAAGTTCTCAGCTACTGCTCCACCACCATGCTGGTCTGCTTCCCACCATGACGATCATGTACTCACTCTCTAAAACTGTAAGCAAGCCCCCATTTGAATGCTTTCTTTTATAAGAGTTGCCTTGGTCATGGTGTCTCTTCACAGCAATAGAGCAATGACTAAGACACCATCTTGTGCCCTTGAGCAGTTCACGTCCCTTTTGTGGGTCACATCTTTTAACATTCATAAAGTGAGTCCTTGACTGAGAGAAAGCATGGCAATCTCTGGTACAGCTATCATACCACCACCACCCTTCTGTCCATATAGAGACTTGGGCAGAGGCATCAAGCCAGCAAGCAGAAGCAGAAAGAGAACCATGGGGGAGAGAAGGGCAGTTTCCATCTTGGTCACTTGAGACAGTGCCAGGCCACCCTAACTGGAGTGCCAGGATGCCCAACCCTCTTACAAACAGTCTGAGACCTATAATGTCGCAACTGCAGGCCTTGCTGATAGTTGACGTGGCTCCAGGAAATCATGACAAGAGGAATAGCAGTCTGTAAAGGTCAGCCTACCTGGGGAGCCAGCGTGGACTCATTGTTGGCAGGCTAATTGCGTCTCTCTCCCATACTAGGACCCCTGGAAAACTGCATGCTGACCAGGCCAATTTGGTCAGGGATTTTTTTAAATAGAGATTTGGAGGCTCCTTGGATCTATAAAGAGACAAGAAATGGAACTTCAAGCTGGAGACAGGTGACTCTGAGCCCTTCACCCTTATTTTGAGCTCTTCACCCCTATTCCAAAGGAAGCATTCTGCACCCATTGAATTATTTGTGCTGTGTGTACCACTGAAGGGTGGAATAGTGCTCTGCCTTTCTGTGCTGTCCTTCCCAGGATGGGAACCATCCCCCTCTGCAGTGTATCCACCCTGTATATGCTATCTGCTTGTTATCACACAGTGGCCCCTCTTTGCTTGCATCCACTGCTGCAGCATGAGATGCTGGCATTCAAGTAAGAAAGAATCTAAGTTACAAACATAGTGATGCTGACAACTTGCTTATGCTAAAGAGAAGCTCTACTGTGTTTTCTCTAAGCAAAAGGGTAGGAGTTCTTGACTTAATAAAAAGCATAGTATAAGGTTGGGTATTCATCTGAAGTTTCAGATGTACATCAGATATGGCTTCTTAATGTTTACACTTGTGATCCTTTTTTGCCTAAGAAAGTTTTATATAGCCCCCAAGCATGTGGATACATAGAATAGGTACACAGATTAAACAGTTACCGATAATAAATCATGTGCATTCATTTGATTATTTATTCTTTTTAAAAATTAAGCACTGGCTGAGTATTTGGTACTGTGGGACACAAACCATCTTCAATAGTTTCTAGTTAATATTTTTTAATTTGTAATAATCAATGCTGAGAATTCTGTTTTATACAACGTAGTAATAAAACAGTGGGAGAAATGTGTTTAAGGGCATTTCAAAAAGTGTTAAAAATTTTAATCCTAAGACAAAATTTACTTAATTTTTAAATGAAAATTAAGGCAGCAATTCAAATAGCAATTTAAAAATCAAACATCATCTACACATTATGTATAATCAGGAAGAGGGGACAATGAGGAGCCAGCAGACGAAGCAGGGCGAGCAAGAACCAAGTGTGTGTGAAGATGCCCTGATAAAGTCCGTTACTTTGTGAGCTGACTTAAAAACAAGCAAAAATATAACAGGAGGCTATTTGAGGAAACATCGCTAAAATGATTTTTTAAAAAGCATTTAGTGTGTGTGTGTGTGTTTGTGTGTGTGTGTCTGTCTGTCTGTGTATATGAGCCCACATACCATGAAACAGGTGTGGAAATCAGTTTTCTCCTTCCACCAAGTGGGTTCTGGGAATTGAATGAAGGTCCCCAGGCTTGGTGGTAAACACCTTTATTCAGTGAGCCAGTCCAGTTGAAAGTTGTATCACAAGGCAACCCAAAGAGATGCTAATTTGATACCTGTCAGGCAGGGAATAATGGTAAAAAATATTAAACAGCTTTGTTTTCTGTAATTAAACTATTATGTTTCTGTAAGAGCAGAACACTTGCCATGTGCAGAAAAAAATACTTCAGTCATGGCATACAGAAATCTCACATCTGAGCTCAGGTGATCAGGCATTTGTTGGACTCTGGGGTTTTCAGAAGCAAGCCTGCAGTGAAGTCATGCATGGGATGCAACGTATATGGAGGCTTCCAGAAATACCTAAGACTCAGTACACATTTGACTTTGAGTTTTTGCCCATTATGCTCTCAGAAAACTTTTAATGATGCTGATTTTCACACCCTGCCTAGTCAGTGACATGACCCCATATGAGATAATGAAGCTGGGCATGCAATACCTTTCATATTTCCCATGGATAAATTCAGACTGCAGACACTAAAAGCCTAGACTTCCCAAAGGAAACTTCCTAAAGTGTCAGCCTCCGGCCCTTCATCTAGATGCCCATTAGAGAGCAGCTCTATTGGCGGAAGCTCTGTTGGCAGGGGCTCCCCCACATTCCGCACAGCACACATGCACGGATGAAGTAGCCCTGCAGGTTTCTCTGGCTCCCTCTTTTTCCCACATACACATCCTTTTGTGCTCCTACCTAGAGTCATGATCCACTCCCTCTACGGGGAGGTCCTAAAGCAGGTGAGAGGAAGACAGAAAGATAAGCAGGTAAGGTGACAATTTGAGTTTGAAGGTCTGGCCCCAACTCCTGTGTCGAAGGCTTGATTCCCAATACAATTTTTCAAAGTAGGGATCCAAGGGAAGTGATTGACTCTTGATAGCCCTGACTTCTACCTGGATTTGTTTGTTGATGGAGTCATAACTTGGTCGTATCATTGAGAGATGGTACACACGACATACTTTGTTTCCCGTGCTTCCCAGCCTCTCCACTTCCGGGACACCACCAGAAGAGCGGCTTTCTTCCGCCACGCCCTTCTGCCACAGGCTGAAGAGCAATGCAGCCTGCTGGCCATGGGCTGAAACTTTAAAATCATGTTGTTGATGTTTTCTCCCTGGAGTTGGTTTGTTCCAGTATTTTGTAACAGCAATGAGAAGTGACTGATTGGCTTAACACCTGATGACTGGTAATCCTGAAAATCTAGTGCTATAAATGGAGCCATTCTCCCAAGAAGCCAACCAGAGAGTTTTGGGCCTCCATGACCATGAGATCACCTTTCTCCTTTGTGCTCTTCCCTATGACATCCTTGATATTCATAGGAGCTGATTAATGACAAAACTTAATGACTTCTGGGCTCAGACTTTGCTTATAAGTCTGTGCTCGTCAAATGGGTCCTGGGGACAGCAGCAAACTGCACTGCTCACCAGAGCTTGTTCCTCACCCTCTTGTGCTAGATACCCTGTCCTGACTGAATAAGAGTATGATGGCTACAGTAACTCCAATGGGGTCGAGGTAGAGAAGGCCGGTTAGTGCTTGCAGTATCAGGACAGGCTTAGTTGCCTCTCTGGGCATACTTCTGTTCTCTGGTGAGTGCTGGGCAAATGCCTGAATCTCACTGTCCTGATCTGTGTGGACCTCAGGCTTCTCTGAATGTGGTCTCTTCGTGTTGGGTGAGGGGACCACTCCTGGTGATGCTGGGAGATGCTCATACCTGTCTGCACTGATGGTCTCTCTGGGGTTCACAAGTCATACTACCTTTTGTTGAAAGAATAGTCTGGCATGGTATAAGGCGAAGGCTATCTAACAAATTTCCCAGGAGACTGGTAACCCAAATGGTATGGCTTCATAGTAGGAGGGCCCAGTGGTCACCAATGTCCCAGGCCAAAATGAAGTGGGGCATGGGTGTGGCTATTACTGTTCATCTGGACCCTGGTGCTTTCTCAGGAGCCCAAATCAGGATCTCAGGAATGAGAGCCATATTCTGTTCTTGGCCATGGGCAGTTGAGTAGAAGGTACAGCGTTGGGAGCCCCACTCTGCCTTCAGTGGCTACCCTATTTACAGTTTGGTGACCCAGTTCTGGGCCTGAAGAAATGAGACTGGAGGAGGGGCTTATTTGCCTTTCTCTTGGGAAAGGTCTAGATTCAGCCCTGAGAAATTGGAACTGTCCTATTTTTTTTTTTTAATGTGCCAAGGCTTTCCCAAAGTAAACAAATGCTGGTTACTGATTATCTGACCTACATTTTTCATGACTACAGTGACAGATGGCACTTCTGCAGAGAAGGTGCTGGAAAGCAGTGACAGGGGTGGTAGTGAAGGGGGAGAGAATCCTGATCCCTCAGCGAAAGCCAAAGTTCAGATGTGCCCCCCCCAGTCTTTCTTTAACAGAAACAACAGCCAGCCTAAGTATGTAGAAATTATTTTCTCAGGAACATTGTTTCTGTTATATCTGGGAATAGCAGAACATCTGAAATTAGTTTTTACGTTCTTCAGATACATATCATCAAAAGGCTACCACAGGAATAATAGCTGGATGACTGCAGGAAGCTGTGGATAAGATCCAGTATGGCACAAAGAGCATTCCTTATTACCATGCCCATCACATCTTTAGTGGGACTGTGCAGAGTAAAAATACTTTTGGTGGTGGGCACAACAGTGGCACAAATATGTCCATGTATCAGTCTGTGGATTCTGTGTTTGTTACATGACAACTGTGACTTTTTGCATGTAATTGAGTTTAAAACTTTGGTTGAGAAACTCTTGGATTATCCAGGTACTACTAGTGTTAGCCACTCTTAGAAACAAGCAGGAAGCTCTGGAAGTCACTTGCCTGAGGCCATAGAGTAGGCTAGGACCCGAGCACAGATGAGATACCCTTTCTTTTTTGTTGCAGCTTAGCAGCTGCATCTGAACCTACCTCCCTCTGGTTATTCTATACGACCCAGACCCAGCCATTTTGGCCCATCAGAGGACACATCTGAAAGGCGACATTTGCTTTGTCAGAACTACACCAGTTTAACTGCTGCCTGATTCTATTATCACCTCCTTTTAACAGGCCTTGATTCTTAATAACTTTGTGTCTCCCTAGACCAATGGCAGCTTCTGTTTCCTGAGCAGTCAGTATGTGATCGTGAGGAACAGTTGGCTCCAGTGCATTGTAAATGGAGGTGGTACACACTATGTTGGGCTTGGCCTCTGAAGTCTCCTGGGTAGGTGCATTATACTTTTTCCTATAGCTCCCTGGATATGGTCTTCAGTGATGCTCAATAGCAGTGGTTATCAACCATCCTAATGCTACAACCCTTTAATACAGTTCTACCTGTTGTGGTGACCCCCTAACCATAAAATTATCTTTGTTGCTACTTTATAACTATAATTTTGCTACTTTTATGAATTGTAATGTAAATATCCAATATGTAGAATGGTCTTTGGCTACTCCTATGAAAGGATCATTTGATCCCAAAGGAGTCACAATCCACAGGTTTGTTGCCCCACAGCATGGTAAGCCCATAGAATGGAAGTAGCAAGGAAGAAGAGATGCCTTGCTAACCTGAGCATCCTTGCAGGACTCTTATGTGATTCACAAATGAGCTGGTATTATACACAGCTGTGTGTTTGCTAGGTCCCCTCATCTCATCCACCTCTTTGGATGGAGTTAGAGAAAGATGTGTTCCTAAATATGAGGAGTCATTACAAGGTAGGAATGAACACTCTAGTACTTACTATGGCTAGACTGAGGCTTAAGTCAGAGATCCTCAGACCAGATGATTTCACAGAACAACAAATCCTGGGGCAGCTTATTGTATCAAGATCTAAACTCAATTAAAATGTAGTCCAATGCTACTAAGCCATTATCAATTAAAAAAAGAAGCAGAGGTGGGCTCTAGGGGTGGGCAACAATCATAGAACAGGAAAAGTAAGTTCTCATTCTAACAAAGAGAATAAAACTGTCCCTCTTCTTCTTAGTAGGTCAAGTTTGGGATGAAACATAATCAATGCTCTTGACAGTGGAATCATCCATCCCTTTCAATAATTCACAATGATAAATGGAAGACATGGTATAGTTACATACATTGTAGGTAGCTAAAAGGTAGGTGGAAATCAAAGGTAGTCAAGGGACAGTAGACATGTATAGTTGAATACATTGTTGTCTAGATGGACGTCTAGTGTGGAGGATATGGAAGTTAGAGACATTGGGGTCTGTTCTCTTATTATGTAACTAGTACTTGGGGTTGGGGTGGGTATTTAGCTGTAGGTAGATATGGAACTCAAAACCTACCTCTACATTCTAGTCCAACAGAAGCCAGCTATCGGGCAAAGAATACTCCATTTGTCCCAGACAGTTTCCTTTGCTTTGCAAAAGTTTTGTTTTTCTTTAACTTTATTATGTTTAGAATTTATCTACTCAAATCTTATCATCTAGTGGGGTAGAGGGAGGGGGACACATTTCATGGCTTCATTCTCTAAGTTCTGGCATGCTTGAACATGATTCTTCTACACTTTCATTGTAACACAAGTTGGATCAGGGCATAGTTGTAAATAAATCTTCCCGTTGAAATTCTTTACAATTTTTTTATTTATGTTTATCCCACATATCAGATGCTTATGTAGACCAGAAGGCATCTGATCTCTTGGAGCTGGAATTTACAGGAGGTTGTAAGCTGCTTGATGTGGGTGCTGGGTTACTAGCAACATAGAACCATTGAAGGATTCTGAGCAATGCAGTGGTAGATTCCATGAACAGATGAGATGGCTGTCACAGAGATCAGCCAGTATGTCAGCCAGTGATTGAAGGCATTCCATTGTCTAGTCCAATTTGTCCAGGCTTGGCTATGAACCTCCTTAAGATATGCCATAATCCTCCCAAACAACACCAAAACTTATCATAAAGCCATACTAAGAGCTTCAAGAGATGAGCTAGAGAGAAGACTCAGTGGTTAAGAAAGTCTGCTGTCTCCACAGAGGATCCAAGCTCCCTTCCCAGCACCCACATCAGCCAAGGCCTAGACTGGGGCAGTGGTGGTATAAACAGATACATGGTGGATGCAGACTTGCTGGGCTCTGGTAAGGTTATCAAAGGCCAAAGAAGGAACTATTCAGTAGCATGCTTCAGATTAGGATAAGCTATCAGGGAGACTTTCATTTATATAGCCAAATGGAGAAGGAAGAAGGGAGGAGGGGAGGAGGGGAGGAAGGGAGGGGAGGGGAGAACGGACAGGTGGTGATGGTTAAAAGTGGTGGAGTTGGTAGGAAATTCAATGATGCTGCCCGGTGGCTGAGGCCTGGGAGTGGCTGGGAGTGGAGTTAAGAAAAGTAGCATGTAGGGCAGAGTAGAAGCAGGAATCCCTAAGAGTGATGAAGATGCCCTCCATGAGCTTCCTTCCAAAAGTAAATCCTTACTCACTTACCAGAAGGCATGAAAACAGCCCATTGGTGATGGAATTTCAGCTTCTGCAGAGCAGAGATTCCCAGGTGCCACAGTTCCCTGCTATTTGCAAACACATTCCATTTCTGCCCTGGAGAATCTTTTTTATTTTCTTTCTTTAAATTTTTTCTTAGTTTATTTATTTTTTATTAAAACATTTTCCCTCATAGCCACCACTGCTCCCCCTCCATCCCTCCTTCCAATCATCCCCCAGTCTCCACCCCCTCACTCCCCAGAGAGAGCAAGGAATCCCAAGGCAAGTCAATTGGGACTGGCATATCCAGTTGAGGTAGAAGTGAGCCCCTCCCCCAAGTATCAAGGCTGAAAAACGTGGTTTCCCGCTAGGGCATGGGCTCTGAGGAGCCAGATCATGGACCAAGGATAGACTCTGGTCCAAGTACAAGAGGCTCCACAGATTGCCCACCACATTCACAGGATCCAGATTCCTTCCATGCAGGTTCATCAGCTGTCATTTCAGAGTCTTCGACAGCCTACTCCATGGGTCTCCCCATCAGGATCCTGATCCCTCCACTCATGCAATCGCTCCTCCCTCTCTTCAGCTGGACCAGTAGCTCAGCCTGGTCTTTTGCTGTGGATCTCCACTTCTGTCTCCATCAGCTGCTAGATGCAGGTTCTATAATGGCAATTAGGGTGGTCATTCATATGATAGTAGGGAAAGACCAGTTTAGGCTCCCTCTCCACTACTGCTTGGTGTCCTAGCTGGGCTCATCTTGTGGGTTCTTGGGTGTTTCCCTAGCACCAGGTTTCTCTAATCCCACAGTGGTTCACTCTATCAGGATATCCACTTCTTTGCTCTCCCTCTCTGTTGCCCCCCCCAAACATCCCATTCTTTCATGTTCTCTTCTCACCTCCCCTTGCTCCCCCCACCTCCCATGATCAAAATTTACTCAGGAGACCTCTATTTCTCCTTCCCAGGGGGAATCTATGAATGTCTCTCTTAACTTCCTCCTATTACCTAGCTGCTGGTGGGGTAGGTGGGTTGTGAATTGTAGCCTGGTTATCTTTTGCTTTACATCTAAAATCCACTTATGAGTGAGTACATACCATGTCTGTCTTTCTGGGTCTGTGTTACCTCACTCAGCATGATATTCCCAGATCCATCCATTTGCCTGCAAATTTCAGGATGTCATTGTTTTCTACTGAGTACTTCTCCATTGTATAAATGTACCACAATTTTTTAATCCATTCTTCAGTTGAGGGGCAGCTAGGTTGTTTCCAGGTTCTGGCTATTCTTTCTTATTTTCTTAACATTTGTTAGTTTAATGATTTCTTAGCCTTACCAGGAAAAGTACTCATGGGCTCCACAAACTATGATGTCTTTGTTTCTTTTTCTCTGTTACCTGCCTACACACCTCTTGTTGCACTTTTAACTTGCTGGTTGAATTCTTTAATTTTATCTTGTGGTAATGCAGAGTTACTATGTTTCCTGGGAAGTGGTACTTTGACATCCCAGGTGACAGACACAAAACATTATTAGTACAGACATACTCTCTCTCTCTCTGTGTGTGTGTGTGTGTGTGTGTGTGTGTGTGTGTGTGTGTGTAGGAAGACACCAAGTGACCCTGGGGTTCACTGTATGGCTCAACAGGCTAGTCAACAATCCTCCTGTCTTTGCCTTCTATACCAGGTAGAGGGCATAAGTGGTGACTTGGCTTTTTGTGACATGGTGCTCATGTCCTCTTGCTTGTATAGCATGCCCTCTTACTCTGCCATCTTGTCAGTCCCAGGAGAAATGACTTAGACAATTAAAAGATAAGCCAGGGTCAGAGCTAATCAAGCCTTTGGCTCAGTGTGCTTTCTACATCATCCCATTTGAAATTCAATTGAGAATGAACTTTGGCTTCTAAGTATTCATGAGTTGAAATAAACTCCAAGAGACACAGGAAGATGGCAGAGATTGAAGTGCATGTCCAGAATTAAGGAAGCAGACTTATCAAGCCTTGGGGTGTGGGGGTGGGGGAGCCAGTAAGAAGTACTCCTTCAGGGCTTCTGTTGCCCTGACTTCTCTGGATGGTGAACTGTGTGATATAAAGTATAAGGGAAATAAACCCTTTCTCCTCAGGTTGCTTTGATCATGGTGTTTCATCTCAGCAACAGAAACTCTAAAACAGAAATTGGTACCAGGCTGTGGGACATTGCTCTGACAGACCTGACCGTGTGTTTTTGGGAGGATTGTGAAAGGACTCTGAACCTCTGGATTAGAAAAGTCATTGAGTGCTTAGCGCCTAAGGAACTATTGTGGGGATTCAGAAGATAAGCATGCTGAGATCCTGGCAGACAATGGAGGCCTGGCTATCAATCAGAGGGAAGTGTTGATAGTTCCTTAAAGATACAATCAGGGCTGTTGATATTTTGGATTAAGAAATTTGCAGCTTTACTGGGATTGTAATACTGATTGGCTGCAGGTGAGAAATGGTTGAGGTGAAATCTTTGAGAAGTGTTTCCTGAGAGCACACAGAAGCTGGGTTCCAGAGGTGGCCAAGGTAGCTCCTGTGCGGGCAGCTGAACTTGGTAACATGTAAGAGTCACCCAGGTGGTACTGGTTTTAAAGGCATGGTGGAGCCATGGAGAGCAGCTGAGGCTTGGCACTGTGTGGCTGGGATGGAGTCTCTAAAGAGAGGCCAGGAGAGGCTAGGTCAAGTGCAGCCTCAGTTACAGCAGAAGGCCCAGTACTGAAGATGTCATGGAGAAAAGCTGAAGTTGGCACCATATTGCAGGGTAAGAGTCTTTGAACAGAGCCCAGAAAAGGCTATTGGTAAAAGTGCAGCCCAGTTGCAGCAGGAGACACTAGTGTTTCAGAGATGCCAGTGCCATGGGACAACTACCAAGGCCAACAACAGCCTATCCACCTTTGCTCCTTGCTGAGTGCATCCACCCTGATGCTACCACTACTGCCATTCTTGGGCATCCATTATGGACCAAAGACCAGCAGCTCTTCAGGAATCCTCCTGGTCTTCAGCATCAGAACAAGACTGTTGAGTCATCTGGCCTCATGGATGGGTTATCAGTCTTTCCAGAGTATAGTCATTGTTGGACTACCCAGCCTGTACTGTAAGCCAATCTGATGAACCCCTTTTGCAATATATATTCATCCTATAGGTTTGTTCTTTTAGAGAACCCTAATACATCAGTCATAAGGATATACTTGTACTATGTATCTGATACATTAATACTTACACAGTTTGTTGAACTTACACTTTACATAAGTTAATATTGTATTTTATGTGCATAAACACATGCATATTTATTCATAAACAATTGAACAATTATATAGGCTGAGTATTTTAATTTACAGATGGATTAACTGAGGCTGTAACTCCTGTCAACAAAGGATTAATAATTTCTAGAATAAAGAAGAAACTCTTAAAAACCAATGAATAAAAATGGGTAAGGAATCTGAATAGCTTGTAGATGTGTAATGGTGATCAGTATTGTTAACAACTGTAAAAATGCAAATTTAAACACAGTAGTCACATAAGCAAAAACAAAAAACAAAACCACAAGATAACAACCCACCCAGCAAACCTCAATCCTCCAAACACCCCCAGGAAACAAAGCATTGCAGAGAATGTGGAGGAGTGACAGGTCTGTTACAATGCTGGTGGAAAGGAAGGCTGTGTCCACCAGTCTGGGGAGAGCAGACTCTGGTCAGGCTGAGGCAAGCTTTTGCAGTTGGGCAGCTCCACCTCTGGAATATGCTTTGGGGAGACTCAGGCTGTTCAGTCACACACCTCAAAGCCTGGTTCACACATTTGTCATTAGCATGCAGAAAGGCCAACAAACTGAGGTGTGGCCAGTTAACAAGACTATTTTGTGCATCACAGTGGATGGATTCTATTTAAGTGAATCATCGGGGGAAGGCTATAAAGGACAGCACTGAGTTAAAAAGTTGTAGACAGACAACTATGACTGCTATATACTGTACAGACACACACATTACAGATATAGCAATGACATGGGAAGATTCACACAAACTATAAGTTTAAGAGTGAGCAAAGATGAATATTGGGAATAGTCTAGGGCGTTCAGGGGCTTTAGGAGCTGGCAAAATGGTGACCTGAGTTTGATGCCTGGAACCCACATAAAGGTGGAAGCAGAGAATTTACTTTCCAAGTTGTCTGACCTCCACATATGTTCTGTGGGAATGTGTAACTATACATATACCTGTTGTGTTTGTTTCTGGGTCAGACTTTCTGGGCCTAGCCTTGAGGTTTGACCCCACAGACCAGCAGTTTTACAGTTCCACAGAGTCACAGAATCACATTATTTTTACATTTATCAGCCTAGGGTCCAGGCATGTAACTTGCTAGCTCTTTAGTTTTAAACTAACCCATCTTTCTTATCTTGTTCAGCTATGCTGCTTGGTACTTTTTCTCAGCAGCATTTCCTCTGCATCTCCTGGCAGCTCTGATGACTCTGTGCATCTGTGCCTGTTCTTCCTGTACCCAGAGTTTTCCCAGTCTGGTAGCTCCACCTGCACTTCCTGTCTGCCTTCAGCCAATCAATGTTTTTATTAAACTGGTAGGCGAGGACAATTATTTACAATGTAATAACATAATCCCACTACACATACCCACAATAATAAATGTATAGGGTGCTACAATTTCACCTGCAATTATTTAACTTTAAAACTACCTAGTGAAATATAAGAACATCTAGACAGGCGTGTTAGTTTGATCTGTGGAACATTTGTTTAATGATGCAAAGATGTGTTGCATTCTTTTATGTTGCATTTGCTTAACTCTGTGAAGCTGTGTTACTGTGCCTGTTTAAAATGCCTGAGCTCAATGGCCAGCAGCTAGGCAGGAGAGGGACAGGTAGAGGCTGCCAAACAGAGGAAATACATAGGAGAAAAAGAGAGACGAGCAAGAAGAGGAGAGAGGACACCAGGCAGTAGCCACTCAGCTACACAGCAAGCCATGGAATAAAAAAAAAAAAAAAAAAGTATATACAACAGAGAAAGATAAAAGCTCAGAGGCAAAAGATATATGGGATAATTTAAGAGAAGCTGGTTAGAAATAAGCCAAGCTAAGGCTGGGCATTCATAAGAAAAAAATAAGCCTCCGTGTATTTATTTGGGAGCTGAGTGGCAGACCTCAAAGAGTAAAAACAACCAACCATACAGGATCATAGAAATATGTTGTTTTAGTAAAATTATTACTGCAGATTTTTAATATTTTACTTATTAAAGTGCTTAGTTTTCAATTTTTAAAAAATACCCTTTTATACTTGTATAAAGTGGCATTAAAACCCTTGTGTAGTACAACACCAGTATAAATTCTTAAGCCTTATGTGTAAAATTCTCCTTATACATTTTTATGCTTCAAAAGCTCCTTGTGTTCTTCAGACTCTGGTTAAACCCAATGTATGAGACAAAATCCCCCAGTATGAGAGCAAGAGGGCAGGGAGGCTATGGGCTAAGAACTCAACACCACGTCACACTCTTTCCTGTCATGTATCATATGCCAGTCATTGTGTCCACACATTTACCCACTTAATCATCCCTGAAAATTGCTGGTTGATTGGATATTTCCATCTTACAAATTAGTTCTATTTCACAATTGAGACATTGTAGTTAAGCATGAAGTTAAACTCTGTCTACCTTCAAAGCCAATTACTGCAGTCTTGAGGAAATAGCTAGCTAGGTGAACTGACCATGTCTTCCTAAGAAGCTTACCTTTGTCTTTTCTCAAAGGTCATATGGTCATTGTCAGACCTAGGTTCAAACTGCAGCAACCTAGTAATGTAACAGAATCCACAACAGGATGGGAGAGGGTTCAATGGGGAAAGTGCTTGCTTTGCCAGCACAGAGACTGGAGTTTGATTCCCAGCAAACACATCAGAGTGGAGGTACATCTGTAACCCCAGTCCTGGGAGACAACGGGATCCCAGAGACTCATGGCCAGCCAGCCTACTGGAAGTGCTGAGTTCCAGGTTCAGTGAAGGACTCTTGTCTCAAAGATAAGGTGGAACATAATAAAGACACCTGACAGGGACATCTGCCTCTACCTGTTTGCTCCTTCTGTTTCTGTGTCTCACCCTCCTCCCCCAAAAATAACACCTAAAAGTTACTTATAAGGAATCAAACTCCCAAATGTTCGAAGGAGATTTCTGTGTATAGTGACCAGCTACAGCCTTCTCTTCTCACTTTCCCAGTCAATAAAATGTCCTGGGATGTCACTTCCGGGTTACTTCATTGCTACTCTGTATCCATTTGGTAAGACATCTTATCTATGTGACTATTCAGATAATGGATATATAGTTTTATACTAAGAATATGCTAAGGTATTTGACTATACTGACTGTTAACTATATAACTTTTGAAGCTGTATGTTTTAGCAGTTTTCCTGATCACTACATCTTGTAAAGAGCAGTATGATTTATATTTTAAATCTATTGTTTAAATTAATTGTCCATTGTTTAAAAAATAAACTGAAGCCTGACTGACTGTATAATTTTAATATTTAAAAATGTTTGTACACACATTAACTCAATACAATACAGATTTGTACAAAAGGACTGCTAAAAACTTATCATACAGAAAAAAATAAATAGGTTTTTTTAAAAAAGGACAAGACATTTTATAAATATTAATAAATACTTGGCAATGCTTTAATTTACTATGGCAGATACAAAACTCAAGAAATCATTAACAGGTTGTATATTTAAAAAGCTACATGAAATTTCTAGCTGATTAAATTAAAATGTAACAGTAGTTGTTTTTACTTTTAAAATGAGGTATTATTACATTGTAAACCAAAACAGAGCATAAATATATGACTAAGTAATTAATGGTTATAAACTTCAATTTAATAAAAGACAACAAAAATCCCCAGTACTTATGGACCTTGTCACTTAAGGTTGGCTTGCCTGTGTACTTACTAAAAGTGACATAGCAACTATCAACACACACATCACACATGCACCAGGCCAGCACTGTCCCCATTAGTCATCTCTAACAAATAAAAACTTTGTTTACATTTTACTTAAAACACTTAAATCTCGTTTCCTACACATGATTCTTTGTGCTTGTTAGTAGTAACTTACATTAAACATCATACATTCTAGTTCAAGCAGTACAAGAAAGAAGCAGTTTTATTTGCATATGAATTAAAAACAATTTATGAACCGAAGCAAATGTGCCTTGAGTTGTCTTAGGCTTTCTGAGATTTTTAAGAAGAAATATCTGTTTCGTATACTCAAATGGGAAAGTAGCCATTTGCAGTCTCAAGCAGTACAACAGAGAGGGAAGTCAGGTTCTAGCAGGTGTGGGCAGGTTTCAGACTGTGGGCAGGCTGATGAGTTCCTGTTCCCTGAATTCTGCTGGTTGGGTACAGGAAGCATAGCAACAAGGAAATGCCTAGCTCAGAAAATTTGGGCCAAGTATTAGTTGCATGTGAATCATATGCTGGTACTAAATGCTGGTTTCATTCTTATTGCAAATGTTAACTTCAGAGTTTTCTGAAGAAAAGCTATCAAAGAATAAGAGAAGTCTTGAGATGGAAATGTTTGTAACATGCGAATAAAACTGCTTCATTCACTATAAATTGAAAAAAAAAACCTTGGGACTTAAAAACGCAGTTTTTACATGCTACTTTAATAGAAATAGAAAACAAGGGTACTTTTGAATTTACTATATTTAGAATCCAGTGAAAAACAAACATTTTAGTCAAAATGTCAAAGTGCTCTTTTATACCAAGCCAGATCATTTTGACACAAATGTTTTTTATTGTATTTCACTTTTGTCAGATAGCTTATCCTACATTTTCCAAAAATTAGAATTTCCGTACAACTGGTGATCAAAAATGTAGATACATCAAAATATATAAAATGGCAGTTTTTTGTGCTTGTAATTAATTTAAGTAGTCAATGACTAGTTCAGTCTAATTTGCTCTATCTTGATTTTTAAGAAGAAATGGCCATTATACAAACATTACAGAATACCCAAGTAACTGATTTACTGCCAGTGAGCATGCAGACTAACAATACTTAAAAGAATATAACCTTGACTCCAATTGGTCTGAAAATACTCTTGTACAATCATCTTTATTGATTTGTAAAAGCTGTATACACATCTAAACCCCTAAATTTATTTTGTAAAAATAAATCTTTAGCAATAAATGGCACTATCAAAATCCCATGATTCTTAGGCGGTTTTGTAGTTATTTACATGCTTTTCAGGAACAGCTGAAAAGATCTTAGAGGACCCCAAACCAATATATCAAAAGACCCTGTAAACTGCATTTGCAATTATACTGTTGTTTACCTTTGTATGAAAATATGGCTACATGCTTTATGGAAAGGTAATGTAGCTATCTGCTTTGCTACAGTGTGCTGCCAGCACACATCTGCCACTGGGTTCCATCATGTCATAATGCCCTCTTTACTGCATGTGACTTTCCCAGCGGACACCTGTGACTAACTACATATGGAAAACAACAAAATGCTGTTAAAAAAGAGCACTGGACCCAGGCCTGTTCCTGCCATATGCTCTTTTCCTTATTCTATTAATAAACTTCTGGGTTTTTAAAATCATGCCTTCACTACACATATTTTGTATGAGTAAAAAAAAAAAACCCTTATTATTTTAAAAGTAGTGAGCTCTGTGAAAGTGTTTTGAAACAGAACATGAAAATGTTAAAGGCACAATAAGAGGGAAGTGAATGCTACATATAAAATACTGTATTTCAAGTCTCCTAGGTTACTCAAGTCCAAATCCTTCTGAATTTGAGATTCCGATGATCAGTTTCTGTTTCAGATCTTTTTTGCTCTTGTATGGAGGAAGGCAGAGTTGATTGAAGCAAGTGTGTGCCACAGGTAACCTAGGGAGAAATATATTTTTAAGAAATACTGTTTGAAAAACACACACAAGATGACTAAGAAACGTTAAAAACCACTGCATATGTTCAGATCTTTTTTACTGTTCTGCAGTGACTCATCTCCTCTTTATTGGACAGATACCTATTGAATGGCACCAAGTGCCATTCTAGACAGCAGGAACATGCATGCAGACAAGACCGTCAGTATGCCTGCCTTCATTCAACTCTAATTTGAAAAGTATTCTGTTTAGAGTCAGACAGATCTGAATTTAAATACTGCTCCCCTCACTTATTGGCTGTGGGACTTTGAATGGCT
The DNA here is from genome assembly GCA_004025045.1 of Sigmodon hispidus. Taxonomy (NCBI): domain Eukaryota; kingdom Metazoa; phylum Chordata; class Mammalia; order Rodentia; family Cricetidae; genus Sigmodon; species Sigmodon hispidus. Next base: position 33,221 of record PVIH01001022.1, read on the forward strand.
TAATGTCTCCAAATCTGCTTCCTCATAATATAGTAAACCACTCATAGTAAAAGAATAAGACAGTGATCTATGCAAAACACCTGGTGAAGTAATAGACAGTGTATTATTATAGGTCAGCCTTGATTGTCAGAAAGTTAGTATATTATTATAGGTCAGCCTTGATTGTCAGAAAGTTAGTATATTATTATAGGTCAGCCTTGATTGTCAGAAAGTTAGTATATTATTATAGGTCAGCCTTGATTGTCAGAAAGTTATGAAAAGCTATTTGGAGCCTTCTTTTAAAGCTGTTGTCCTCTGCACATGGAATACTCAGTCTTTGAAATCTCTTGATTTCAACATTCTACCAGATGACAGTGTTATCTTCATTAGAGTTTCTAGCGGTATCTCAGATTCTCCAGTTCTTATGAATTCCACAGCATCACAGTAGCTTTCAGCAAAGTCAGTATGTAAAAATGGAGAATAAGCCAGACAACACTTAAAAAGAATTTTGTATGATCAGAATTTATCCTGCAAGACCATACCAAAAGACAAATACTGGGTCAGTTATTGTTTATGGAACCCCTGGATTAAGATAAAGCACTGGAGCATATATCTTATATGTATGGCTTCATTTAAGCTCCAAAGCAACTTCAAATTCTTGCTATCCTCAGGGTATAAATGAGAAAATTTAGACATAGGAATATACAGATCAGGTTTAAAGCTACAGAGCTGGAACGGTGTAAGTTTGAGTTTCTAACCCAGACTAGTCTGACTCCCAAATCAGCACTGTTGGCCTGGATGGAAAGCTTTACCATTCTCATTCCACATCAACCCATCAATTTTCAACACTGTGCCTTACAGAAGGGATGGGAATCCTTAGTTCATATCCAATACTGTCCTTGCCTTTGAGGAATGCTGTCACTGTACTTAATGGAAATGTCATGCATCTTTGGCAGTCAGTTATATTTAATTAATGTGAAGTTCCTGCTGAGAATCTAGAGTCATTCTAGAGTCAGAACCAAGTCATGTTAAACCCTAAAATAATCAATTGAAGACATTTATATGTTGCTTTTGCATTAAAGTAAGCTATTCATATTACTCTTTAAATTGATATTTTTGTTGCTAAAATATTCCAAAAATTTCTGTTGAACAAATAAATAAATCTTCAAATGAAAAACTTGAAGTTTCCTTATTTTAGATCTTTTAATTATGACTCATACAGAAATTTATTAATTATATATAAATATTCATTTATGTTCATTTTTTCTTTTTATTTATATTTGTATGTGGGCTCTGCTTGTGTGCATGTGTGCTGGTGTACACACCCAAATACACACATGGAAGCCAGAGGAGGATGCTAGGTATCTCTTCTATCACTCTTTGCTTTTGTTTCATTAAACATGGTCTCTGATTAAAACTTGTCTTTTCTTTGGCTAGGCTGGCTGTTCAGGAGCCCCAGTGATCCTCATGTGTCCCATCTCCCCCTAGTTTGGGGTTATAAGCTGATGGGCCACACCTGGCTTTTACTCAGGGACTAGGGATCTGAACTCAGATGTTGTGCTTAACCCTAGAGCAATATTCTGAGCCCTCAGGTATAATTTTGACATATGTTTAAATATTTATTCAAATATTTACTACATGTATGTCTACACAGAGAATAAGATACACAGGTCCCACCCTCTGTCTAGATGACTGCAATTTAAGGTGAAACATGAAAAAGGAATTTACTAAGAGAATGATGACTTTCTGGTGTTATAGGAGAAGACAACATTAAAAAGGATCTTCGTGAGTGGTAGCAGCATATCACCTGCCAAGGGAGCAGATCAAAGGAATGGAGGAGGGCAGGAATATGCTAGTATGTTTTAGGTTGACACAAAACAATGTGTGCGTGTGAACAGGAATGGTGGACTCTAGGGATAGGACTGAAGGGGAAAGCCGCCATACATCTATGAAGGCCCAGTGTGTGAGGGCAGAGCAGCGTCCTGAGGAGTGTTTTGGGAACCTGAGCAGGAAGGAGGCCATAACTCAGCTAGGAATGGCAGCAACTGGGAACACACAGGCCAGCTCAAGTTCTAAAATGAAAGGATTTGAGAAATGTTCAGTGGATGAGCTGCAGGGCAAGGGTGATTATAACGACAGCTGTGTCTATTCCAAGTACTTTTTGAAGCCACAGAATACTGAAATAGGAGTGAAGAAGACCAGCATTAATTGTTAGAAAACAGTTTAAAGTCATGGTCTTTATCACTTCATATGTGAGGAGCATGAGATTTATGAGATTTAAAAGATGGTGAGTACCAAAAGGACTTACAGCATTAACACAGAAGTTACCTCTGTCCCTTCCAAGAGCCTCAGCTTCATATATTTCCTATGTATAGAAATCATTTATACAAAAATGAGGGCTAGACAACATGCTACTACAAAGGATGGTCAGTATGCTACTACAGGGCAGGCTAGGTTCTAAAAGAGACCACAAAGCAATACTTGACCCTGGCATGTAAGAAGCAAATGGAAGAGAATCGCCATCAGTACTGGATGTGCCAGCACTGCCAGGGAACCTTCAGCTGCAGTCTCTTCCATTTCAAGGTCAAGCTGACCCTGAAGAATTTTACATAAAAATGACCTTAAGACTTTAAACTAAAAGACTCATTTGATTCCAAAATTAGTAATGGGTTATATATTAAAAACAAAGTTATAATTCAGAGTTTACCAGTTGGTAGAAGTTTCATTCTTTGAAATTTTAAAGTGCAAATCAGCCATCCCTCCCACAGGTACTCTGTCACTTCCTGTAGTAAAATGCAGTAACTTCTTCTGGAGATCAAGAGGAAATCCAAGCACAACATCCCAAAAGTATCTGCAGAAGGAAATTTACACAATGAAGCAATCCTAATTAATTAGGGATTCTCATATAGTAAGCTCTGAGAAACTTCGTCATTCACGTGTTTGCTAATAATATAAGATGATATCTTTAAACATCATTTAACCAGTCCAACAACTGGGTAGCACAGAGCTTGTTTCCTGTCCTCTATATAATCTAAAAGTCTTACTTCTCAATACAGTGCCAGTAATATTCTATTTATAAAGTTAGCATATTTGAAAAAAATTCTATATTTTGATAGAAAGTTATATAATTTCCTCCCAAGGGGATTGCTAAATGCATTCATATTTTAGTACTCTCTTATTTTTAGAAATGAACTAAGACAGGGTGGACTGCAGAATATTTAACTTGAGTGATTGAAGAACTCCAAGTTATACAAACAAGCAAGTACATCCTACTCTGTTCTCCACAGTCATGGCATCTGCAGAGTGAGGAGCTTACCGTATGGTCGGGTCTGTTTTCGCATAGCCATCATACTGAGTGCTCCTCTGCAGAGCGTGCATATCCAGTTCAGGACTTCCACAAACCAGAATTTCAACCTCTTCTGGACGAAGCAGCTGTCAATAATCATAAAAAACATAATTAAAAATGATGGTCTTAAATAAAATTTGAACTGTTTTAATTGAAGGATCAAATCATAGAAGTCATACATTTTTTAGTAAATCAAATGACTTCTGTTGAAGAAACTGCTTTTCATTCATATTTTCCTACTATAGCAAGGTATTTTGTTTCAAAAGGTTTGTATCTATAAAAAGTAATTAGTAGTTTGCTAGAAAACCAAGGAAACAACTGAGTGTGTGGCAAACCCATTCTTCTCCACCCTGGGCAGAGAGGGCAGTGTGTGCTGATCCGCCTGTCCTGCCAAGGGCATTACCCAGATCCGGGTGCACCGCAGAGCCTGCTCTGTGTCACTTTTCACCTTCAGTGAGCTTGTTCTTACCTAGAGTTTAGATCTGGGAAGTAGCGAATACTATGCCATTTAATTTTTATTTTCCCTTTCTCCATTTTCCTTCTCACTACCAGAGACTCATAAAACTTAGTTATAGCTCAACATACTTCTTTTTCAAAGGTTCTTTCAGCAATCATGTTAGAGGGTATTCTAAACCAATGCTTCTCAACCTTTCTAGCACCACAATCTTTTAACACAATTCTTCATGTTGTGGTAACCCCCAAACATAAAATTAATTTGTTACTATTTCATAACTGTAATTTTGCTACTGTTATGAATTGTAATGCAGGATATCTGACATTCGACCCCTGTGAAAGGGTTGTTGGACTCCTAAGGGGCTGCCAATCCACAGGCTGAGAACCATAGTTCTAAAACAAGCTACTTGCTCCCACCCCCAAAGTAACCTAGATGGTCCATTTCTTTCTTCATTAAAACAACTCAAAGGAAAAGCTACTCTAATTTCCTGAGAAAACAGGACATATGAGAGGCATGATGGAATGTGCCTGGGTATATGAGGGGAAGGAATCATATGATATTTACAATATGGCATTCTAACTCCAGTTACTACCATGAGGCTACCATGTTTCTGGAGATCTACAGACCCAAGGTTGCTGGTAGACCTTTGAGTAGGCAGGGAACATGCTCTTTACTCAGTGAGAAGTGGCCTTTCCCCTGGGGATAGGCATTTACTCTCCTTCTATGCTTTGCTACAACATCTAGTTACAACATTTAAAATCCTAACTTAAGGCATAGTAGAAGGAAGAAAGATCTGAAGTCACATTTTTCTCTCTCTAGAGGAGAAAGGCTGAAACAGGACCACTACTGTTACTTCTAACTCTTATTTTTTTTAAAGTAGAAAACAGTTTCTACCTTTAAAAGCTTACCTACCAAGATACCTAAGAAATTATCTGTTACAGCATTACACAACCTAATTGAAAACTTAAAAATTTAAACTCACCATTAGGGCATTTGAAGCACACACACTATGAAATCCACAATAAAATGCAGCAAATTGCTTATAGATAGATTTGTTCAAAAGGAAGTCTGTATAAAGCTGTACATATTCTGGAAAGCAATTTCACATCTGTTACATAGTCATAGTAAATAAAAAGTACTAATTCTCTGCAATTAAAATGGCATCTAACTTACCTTTTCTATTCTGATTGGTAACTGGAATCTTATCACCCCCTGGCTTTAAGTTATAGGACTTAATAATTCCAAATTCTTCTTGAAAAACCTGATGGGCGATACCATGATATGTTTATTGGTACTGTTGATGGAACACTGGGCTTCAGTGAGTAGATCTGTAGAACAGTTCTGTCCCTCTCTTTAAACACAAAACTGCCCAAAGCTTAAACTTTTTGTGACATATATATGTCTGAAAAGGGTCATTCTGAGGTAAAGAAGCAGGCTCTCAACCCTTCCTGTTAAATACAGCTAAATGCTTTAATGAAGCCCACAGACTTGCATGGCAAGAGAGAGAGGTGAAAATGAGGTTTGGGGCTGACTCACTGGCTTCTCCTAAACTTCCTGAGTTGGGCGGTAGTAGGCTAACTTTGGTAGAAAGCAAATCAGTCACAGGAATCTACAACTGCCTAGCAGAGGGCCATGACCTTGACAAATTCATTTCCACATGCTTCTCTGCATGCGTCTGCTCTACTGTTTCTATTACATTCCTAGCTTCAATCCTTTTAAAATGAACTGAGTGAGATAGGGCCTTTCTGTGTATCCCAGGCTGTCTTCAAAATCCTAGTTCTGTCTCAGCCTCCTGAGTGCCAGGACAGGACATCTCTGCACTGTTGCATGAGACTAAGATCCTTGTCTGAAGATTCTGTGTTGACTAGTCCTCATTAATCCAACAGCAAGTGTTTAGCAACAAATGGCATTTTCATATTAAGATGTACAGCTGACCAACTGTGTATGTTCTCATCAGTACCTGGAACGTTGAGTAGAAATCTTCTTCAACATTGCCTTCATATGATAAGAGTTCCTGTAGTCCATGGGCCAATTCCTGTAAGAACAAATCTGTGATCTGTCTTTTACAGTCAACTAGCATTCTTTCAGATTGTAAGGAGACAGACTCTGAGCCCCTTACCTGTGAGACTACAGAGGAAAGTCAGTTTAAGACAAATATTTGAGAGATGATACTTGTTAACATGACTTCTACCATCCACAGCTTGTAAGAATTGAAGTCCATACAGGAGGGAAGTATCTAATTCATATTAGACATATAACCCTAAGGCCTACTCTTAAGCAAGCAGGTAGTGAGCTCTGCTAGGATTTTCAGTGTAATTCCTGGCTCTGCCACATTACTGTTTGTGGATTTGTAGTGCTTCCTTAAAATGTGTTACTATTTTAGGATGCATTGTTTAAACACGAGACATACAGTTCACATATGTTAAGGGCTTATACATTTTAGGTATCATGTGCTCCTCTTCCAAGAAAAGCCTGAGAGTACTGGAAGAAATATTTTCTCACAACTTCAGTTGTTTATGAACAAGAACTTAAAAGTAGAACTGGCTCAATGTTTTTTCTTTTCAAGCATTATAAAATTTAATTTATAGTAAATTATTTGAAAAGATAAATAATGTCATGCATTGCAATAATTTTTATATACTTTACATACTAAATTTCTATTCTGTTAAAAGCATAGGAGTTGGGGTCTAAGATCTGGCAGGGTGGAGGTGATTTCATCATGACTACTGCAATATGTATATTACCCATGACCACCAACTATAAGAGAAACACACAGCAATGGTGGGACACAGAGAGAATGCGAAAGTCTACCATCAGAAACAATGGAAGAGCAGGCCTAGAACAATTCAACAAAGAATGCTGCCTCAACTGCACTCTCTGCTTCTCCTCCTGCAGGGGAAATGATCCTAATTCTCCCAGTTTCCTGGGTCCTCTTCATCTGGATGATGCCCACACCCCACATGGGAGGTCCTCTCATGATACCAATGATAAACCCTTCTTCTGGGATGATGTCTATGGGATCTGCTCTTGGAATAAGGCCATCATGGGAGGCCACATGCCCATGATGCCCACGGCTCCAATGATGAGACTACCTGCTTGCCCCATGATGGTGCTCACTCATCCTGGCATGGCCTGACTAGACAGATAACAGCAGGGAGCTCTTTATCAGTTCTGTGTTATTTGTTCTTTTTTGTCAGAAGATCATGGTGCTGCATCTGAGTGTTTTCTAGTAGCATGACAAGGAAGACTTCTCTCCATTCTTAGCAAGGAGAATAGTCTTGGATGGGAAAAGTGGAATTTATAATTTTCACTTGTATTGTGAAACATAAAAATAAAATTGTCAGATTATATTTTTTGAAAGCACTTTTTAAAAACAAATCTAGGCTGGTAGAGATTTTATATGCCTATAATCATGAAAAAGGATTTATTTTAAATTATGTGTATTTGTGTATCTGAGTATGTGCACATGTGTGCTGGTGTCTGCAGAGGTCAGAGGTATTAGATTCCCCTGGAGCTTGGGTTACAAGTAGTTGTTAGCATCCTGATATGGGTACCAGGACTGAACCTGGGTACTCTGCAAGATCTGTAAGCATGTGCCAGCACTGCCTGGCTTTTAGGCCTTGAATTTACAGAGATCCATATAGGATTAAAGGTGTGGGTCACCACTCCCAGACCGTCATGGATTGGCTGTGGGTAATTCTATCCTTTGATACTCCAGACAAATTTTACTGAATATACAATATATCACCACAAGTAAGTGTTCTTAACTGGTAAGCAATCTTTCCAGCCCATCATTGTTTTTAATTTATTAATAAAAGCATCCTATTATTTTCATCTGTGGGTAATTCTGTCCTCTGATACTCCTGACAAATTTTACTGAATATACAATATATCAGCACAAGTAAGTGTTCTTAACTGGTAAGCAATCTTTCCAGCCCATCATTGTTTTTAATTTATTAATAAAAGCATCCTATTATTTTCATCCTGATGGGAATAGTAGTGCTCAGAGATTAAATAACTCACATGCTCACAAAGCCAGTAAGTGGCATGATATGTTTTCAAATCAATGAATACCAGACTTAAAAATCTGTTCTGTAAGGGCTTTTCTGTAAGACTATTTCTAAAAGAATGTGTGTGTGTGTGTGGGGGGGAATTCTGAAAGCAGAATGAGAAAAAGATCCAAAATGGAAGCCCTACTTTAAATTAAGAATAGCATTAGAAGGCTGTACAAATAGAGAGGCATTTATCATTACATGATTATGAGATGTGACTAACATACTTACAGGCATAATCTGACACAAGTCATCAATGGTAACACTGCAGATGCCTACTGGTGTATTTTGATCACTAGGTACGACAGGAGGGCTCAGCAATTTCTTGTAACAGCAGGGAGGAAAACGAATATCCAAGGTGATGCTGTTATAAACAGCTAGTCCCATGAGCTATGCATACTAAATGTTAAGTATTAACATAAAATCCATGACAACAAATGAGTATTGAATTATGCATCAGTCTGCTTCTTACATACTTCATTCAGATCGAATGCTGACTTTCTAATTAGCCCAATACATCTTTCTTCTTTCTTTAATTTCCCTTTATAAAAATATCTTCATTTAATAGGATTTAATAATTTCAGGAGTTTCTATAAATTATTTAATATATAAAAATTGCTAAATTTAAGCAAGCATGCTTGTAGTTTTACAAGCAGCACCAAGAGTTTTATTCACTGCAGAATGCAGCACTGATTTTAGAAATTGCTATATTTAGCGAATTAAAGCTCAAATAAGATTATGCTAAAGGAACTGGACTGAATAAGCATATGGATGTACAAATACTGTTAATAAGATAATAGAGTAGGTAGACTCATATAAAACTTGAAGGGCTCTAGTTAAGATATTTATTGTAAAATTTGTCTTCTTATATAGCAGAAGGTAACATCTATTTGCTGAAAAAGGGGGTTTAAAGCAAATTTCTTGGTATTTGGCCAGTTATCATATTAAAGTTACTTAAAAAGTAATTCACCTTATAGATTCAAAAAGAAACCTAAACACACAGGAGTAGCAAATTGCTATAAACAATCTAGAACACTGTCAATTCAATTTGCAAAGGCAAAATGAGGACTAGTGACATAAGGAGTAGCTATGCTGTTTTCTAAGTAACCATGTACACTGACTAAGAGAACAAAGTATGTTCAAATATACTTACATAATCAGGATGGCAGCAATAATGGTGATTATCATAATACTACAGTAGTATAATTTAAAATCTTCTACTATGGTAATAACTTCTAAACATTTTCATTTAAAAATTTTAAATGCTAGATTTCTAAAGCCTAACCCACAGTAAGGAAGTAGTTTCACAGGCTTTGCTACAGATTCCTCTCACATACAGAAATACTTTATTCCACACTAAATCAACCTATTCTGGCTGAAACAGGCATGGGGTCATTTTCTGTCCATGTCACTGGAATGCTCTGTGCTGTGAACACTCTGAAAACCTGCACTGTACTATACTGTCTCTGCTCTCAATTCCAGAATCCTTTTTGGTAGAGGCAATTCTACTTTTAAAATGTTACTGTATTAATGCTCTTGATATAATCTTTATAACATTTCACCATTATTATTTTGAGTTTACTTACTATATGATCTTTTGGGTAGTGACTGAGTAAAGACCACCAATATTGTGAAGGAAGATGACCGAAATTCATGATTTTATGAATAGTGTCATTTCAAAAGTGTAATAGCTGATTTTATTAAAACATATTAGGAAGTCAAAATACAACTTTGAGTTGTGACATAGAACTGTAAAACATAAAACTACAAACTTCAAGAAGGTCAAACAGGCCAAGCTGATCAAAAGTACTAGAGAAGGGGGCACTCCAGGGAGAACTGTAAATGACAGCAACAAAATCCAGGAATCATCCAGGATTCTTGGATATTGTGGAATTTGTTGCTTTGGACCTTATATATGACAATCTATAAAAACATTTCTAATTAACCTGCCTATCTCAATTTGTAGCTTTGTTTCCTGCTACTTTCTGTTTCATTTACTCTTTCAACTTCAAATACATTCTCAGGATTTAATCACAATATATGCAACAAGGCCTCATGTGGTGGATGCTCAGTGTGGCTGCTGCTATGTAGCAGGTCCACACCTTAGCCTTTAGTCCCTCAGTACTCTCTCAGTTTAAATTCCTACCTTTTTTGGGAAGAATATAAAACCACATCTATTCCACCTTAGGACCTCACTACACTTATTTTTATGCTAATCTCAGTTTTAATGAGGTCACAAGCATCTTAGTATTTACTAATGCCATGCAGCATGGTCATCTGGTTGAGAATAAATGACCCTGAACTAACAGTCAGCTATTTGTTTAGATGCTAAACTCCTCAAAGTTGATTTTTTTTTTTTCTCTTTTAACCCACACACCTTCAGCACTTGCTCATCTATTTCCTCTTCCTTCATTTTCCAGACAATTACATTTCTTAGAATCTAAAAAGCTAATATACAAGGCATTTGTATAAAATCCAGCATCTCTTTAACTCTACCACTGTAGGAAGAATGTCACACAACACACCTGAGATAGGGGTGAGAGGACGGTAAGTGGATTCATAAAATTTAAAAAGTTGTAAAATAATTATGTATGTTTTAATTTTTTAAATATTCCTCATTGCATTTACTTTTTACTTTTCACTTTTTAGGATTATCTCCTTCATGTCCCAGGATGTCAGGGTACATTAAACAACCTAGGTTTAAATTTTGAAATTTCAATTTAGTAAACTGATTAACTTAGCACAAAAAAACAAGAACAGAAAATACCTTATTACTCTAGATTAAAAAATGTTTTAAAATTTTAATACTTTTGATATTTAAATGATTTTGAAATAAGAAGGAAAAATTTAAAACTTAGCTATTTTCTTTAACATCTTGAGACTATGGCTATAGAAGTGTAATATTACATATTATATAGATTAGAGAAAAATCTAGTTAATAAATTTAATAATATTTAATTTTTCTAAGCATTTTTCTAAAATAGAGTTAGAAAAATATCTCGGTCTAGTAGCACCTCCTAGTGGAAAGTTTAAAGGATACAATTCCAACCAATCGGAATTCAGAATAGTTATCACATTTAAAGCTGCTAAACCAATGGCAGTTGGAATCCTTGTGGTATGTAAACATGCCTGCAAAGAGGAAGCACAGTTTGTCCACCAGACAAAGAACGATGGTAAATACATATGCTATCTCCTGAAAGCAAATCATTCTAGCAACAGTTCTGTTACAAACCATCTTTCATGTTCAAAATTTCACATAATAATTTGCACATCTTAGTAAAATATATGTAGAAGACATTTTATTTTTCTTTGATATCTTGAGTTCAAGATAAAAGGTATAAATTAAACAGATAACTTTATAGTACTATGGCTTATGAGCAAAATAAATTTTGAGCTTTATTTGCATGCTTCAATCTATCTTTGCCAACCCTGTCTCATATCACCAGAAAGATTTTACAATCCACCTATGTTATTTATAATGTGTATAATATGTATATTCTATAAAATATAGAAATTTTTCTTTGAAGGAGAACATATAATAGACACTAATCATTATGCAGGCAGTTCCTCTAAATAAAAGTAAAATAAAATTAGAAGGCTTCTGTCTTTAAAAAACTAACTTGTGAATTACTATTTCTTTTTGTGTCTGTGCTCTAATACATGTGTATATACATGATTGTATGTGTGTTCACTTGTTGATATGTGGGTAGATGTTACAGGTTAATGTCAGGTGTCTTCCTCAGTCACATTACACCTTATTTTCAAACAGTCTCCCACTGAATCTGGAGCTCAGCAATTAAGCTTGACCAGTTGTCTAGCAAGCTCCAGAGACCTACCCACTTCTGTCTCCCCAGTGGGGTTACAGAGGAATGATGTAGTACCTTGCTTTTCACATGCATGTTGGGAATCTAAGTTGAGACCCTCACACACACACAGAGCCAGTGTTTTACTGATTAAACCATTTCCCCAGAACACAGATTTCTTAAAATGACTCATCATTATTTTATAAAAGAAGTTTCACAAAATAGTATAGAAAAACAATATTCTTTCAAATTCTGAATGTTCTTTATTTCAATGGCACACTTTCATGCATTTTGTTTATTCAAGAGATGTATGGCTATCTCTGTACAGATTTTTCATTTACAGCCGATGAAAATATCAGGGCTGCTAGTGAACTCTAACAAGCAAAAACAAGCCTGGATAGACAATGGTCACAAACATTACATACTCACCATAATCTGGATGGAAAATCTGGCGAATTAGAAGAAGGAACCATTCTTTAGTCAAACCACCCATATCCAAACCAGCTTCACCTACAAATGTAACTTTCAACTTCTTCTTCAAGTCTGCTCTTTTCCGGGTTAACTATTTGAAAATGTTATGTAGTAAGAGAGAACAAAGGACAATAGAAAGGAAATTCATTTATTTTTTAATTTTGGGAACACTATTAGGCAGACTTTAGCTTATCTTTACTTCTATAAACACCCACCCACCCATCCTTCTACATTGCCAGACATGATTAAGCTAGCTGGTACATTTGCTTCATAGATTAGAAAAAAGAATTAGAGGTCAGATGCCTTAACAACGGTTATAGTCCCCAAGAATCATAGTGCCTCCAACATTTTAATTTAGTAGATAATAATATAAAATAATTTTAATGTCCCTTTTCTCTTTCAACACTAAATTAAAAAACAACAACATGGATATGATAGCAATTATCTCATCTTAACTACATGATGGTCCAACTGCAGCATGTACAACTCAGGAACCTTTGCAATATACATAAATGGGGCAATGTGTGAATCTAAATAGGCCCAGTATAACCCTATAGGTCAGACCTGTAAGTTTTTAGATGAGCAATCTGAGGTCTGGAGAATTTACAATGACTTGTTACAAACATAATTAGAAAGAGAGATAGGTGGGTCTAGAATCCAGGAAGTACACTAAGAAACATGAATTATGCATTAAAGTATTCTAATCAACTCCTCTAAGGAATTAATAAACTATTAATTAATATTAAAATGAAATAAAGCTTATTAATATAAAATTTATCTTAACTACATCACAACTTTTGGAAGCATATATGTTGGTACATGGAAATAATAACTTAATAAAATTTTAGAAATAAGTCACATAGTTGCATTATTTTAATCAACACCATTTTGTAATAAATTATACCTCATCAAGTGAGTCACTAACAAGATGTGTCCGTCTTACTTTCATATTTAGGAATAACATGTTCATGTCAGGTCTTTGTCTTCGAGATACTTTATCCACCAGACTTTGCTAATTAAATAAGAAAGCAAACATTTTGCTTTTACTTAAACTATAATTTCATTTAAAAGACTTGAAACACATTAGTCAAAATAGCTTAATTCTTGTTTATTCTATCTCTTATATAAATAATTTCATAAATCCATTACATATATTTTAGCTTGTGAAACAATATTACTTTATTTTGGAACAATAATAGCCAAGGGTACCAAAATCTTGCTCAACTTTTATAGTGAGAAGGCTGCACTGCAATTTTCACAGGGCTTAGACCTTCAAAAGCAAAGCTTTCTGTGTAATAAAAATGGTAGTGCATGCCTTTAATACCAACACTCAGGAGGCAGAGGCAGGTGGATTTCAGTGAGTTCCAGGCCAGCCTGGTCTACAGAGTGAGTTCCAGGACAGCCAGGACTACACAGGGAAACCCTGTCTTGAAAAACCAAAAAAGGGAGGAGCATTTTAAGCCAATTCAGGTATTTCTAATAATAAACTCAGGCTTAATCTATTTCAGTTAGTGAATTTATCCTAAAAGAATAGTCTACTTCTAGAAAGTAAAAAATTAATGTATCTGCAGGTGTCAAGAGACTTGAGCAATGTTCAGACCTTTTATTCTAATAACATTACTTTGCAAGAATTTTAAAGATTAAAAAACTATTTTATCTCACAAGATAGTCATAAAAATATTATCTATAAAGCAAAGCTTTAGAACTATCCTAAGAAAATCTAGTTAATGAAATATAATGCAGCTATTAAAATGAGCAGGAAAACTATGTAAACAGTTCAAACAGGGATCAAAATCATGAGAATGACACTGCTTTATCTCTGTTGATTTTCAAGACTACAAAAAGAAAATTTCCCAAAATGTTAACAACAGATATACCAAGTGATACAGCTATAAAAGATTTGAAAAATGCATTTTTCATGTTTCTCCAAAATATAAGCACTGAGTATATAAAAACCAACATATTAAAATGTAAGAAATATATTAATGTTATTTATCATACAAAATCAACATGCTTGTATATTTACTTATCTGGATAATGATTACTGGACTACTTCATTGTCTTTGGTAACAATGAAAATGAATTCTGTGCTGATAAGAATGAATAATTTCAGACACCTGAAGTATAGAAATTTGCATGCCCCAATCTATAGAATTTGAGATTTCCTCCAGGCCTCCAATCTCCAATCTTAAGACTAGTAAGTTTTTTGCTTTTCTGGCCCTGTCTTACCAAGGAAGTCTGTGTTCCTGGACAGTGTCTATGTAACAGATCTGTTGACTTACCCTTCTTTTCCTGTTCTTCCGTGAAGTAGCTATTACATGTTGACACTAACTACATTTACCCTGATGTTAATAAAGACAAGTTTTGTGGTTCTTAATACTGAAAATGTGTATTTGCCATAGAAATGCTCCAAATGAAAGAGGCCAAGGAAGGTAGAATTTTTGACAGTCTTACAAAACTTATTTATTTTTTTCAATTTCAGACTATAGCATAAGCTATGTCAAAAGAGTCACCAGTCATTAATTCAAGTGCCATGACAATTAGCAGAGCCTGTTGAGTTGTTAGACTCTACTTCCTCCCTCTCATGTTCGGTGAAAACGTACCTGCTGCTCTCCTTTCCAGCAGAAGAAATGCAGCACAGAAGACATCTGACCCCTTAAGCATGATTGGCAGGGAATTGCTAGGGAAATCTGGATAAACTAGCCCTATTTTTTACTTAAACTACAATAAACCACATAACCAAAGTGGAAAAACAAAACAAAACAAAACAACTTAAATAAAAAACAAATGACGCAGAAATGCAACTAAGCCAAAATGTCCAGATGACTAGCTATACAGATTAACCCCTGAGCCTGTATCTGGTGCTGAATGCACTCAATTAAACTCATTCTTCAGGGCAGTGTGACTTTGGAATTCTCTTTGGAGCCACAGGCAATACAATTTCTCCTAATATTCTCATACTCAATCCAAGCTGATTTTTGGAGCTTATCAATCACCAAAACCTTTGTCCTTATCTGTGTCAGAAAAAAAAAATCAGGGAAATAAATTGATGAATAAAATATTTGTATTTTAAAATTTTGAAGTATCATAATTTATTCTTTGTTTTTATACTCTTGAACAAGACATGGAAATCATTTGTTTACTTTGTGTTTTTCTTTCTCTTTAAAGAAGATTATAGCCAAGTTTCTCTTTTGTTTTTAAAAGTGTGGAGGTGGAGAGATGGCTCAGCAGTTAAGAGCACTTTACTGCTCTTCTAGAGATCCTGAGTTCAATTCCCAGCAACTACAAGATAGCTCACAACTATCTGTAATGGGATCTGATTCCTTCTGGTGTGCATGAAGGCAAGGTACTCATCTGCATGAATCAGTAAAAATATTTAAAATAAAGTATATATAATCTTGTTATACAGTAGGAGCTTGAGATACAAAAGTGTGTAGACGAGCAGTCTGGGCCCTGTGCTATATAGAACACAGTGTGGTAGGCAGTACTCAGGCCTAGGGGTAAATTTCATTTTGCTCTACATTTTTTCAAAAGTCTGTCCTACTTTCTGTGGGTCTCCCATGTCTGAGAAGCAATTAAAAAAAACTTTAACTTTTTTTGAGCATATTTCTTAGTTCTCTAAAACATATACTTAGGGTCATATTATCTAATGTCTTGGTTCTTCCTGGTTTTCATGAACTCCAGAGAATGCTATAGGGTGAGTGTTAAGGTTTTCCTGGTGTCACCATGGCTTTCAGTGATACTTCTCTAGCTACCTGGAATAGGAGCTCTGTACGAAATAAATTCCAACAAGCTCCTCAAATTTGGTCTGTCAGAAACATTTATGTTGTATCTATAACATAGTCAGAAGCTGACTAGATAAGGGGCGTTCTATCTCCCATATTGTGAACAAGGTTCCACCTTGTGGGGGTAATAGCATAAATTATATTTTTAACAATTCCTGATTACACTAAAACAATCACAAGACATTTAACTTATTTATTATTTAGTATATTGATTACAGTCAGTATAAATAGGTTTCATAGCTGGCTTACCCTTGCGATGCTTATCATCTGTTGTTCTGAGTCTCTTTGAATAATGATTTTTTTTGCAGCTATAGAAATAACGAATGGGTACTGACAGAAGGAAAACCTGCTCAACAGTGAAAACAGAAAAAGCAAAATGGTGCATTTTTAGCAAAATTGCACTAAGGGAATCTAAGGTACCCTCCTTGCAATATAAAACATTACTTTTGTATGGTATTTTACCATTTTCAAAAGATTTTATGTGCATGATTTTATATCCACAAACCTATGAAAAATGTAACATTCCTAGAAGTGCAGTGCCTTAATTCTCTATAGGAAGCCACAGCTAACTTTCTAAATATGTGCTAGTCACTTATTCACACAAATCATTTCCATTTTCATAGTCATCTATATTATCATCTATGAAAAAACATGGCCAACAGCAGGATCAAGAGGCAAAAGTGTTGATGGTGAATAAATATAACAGAATATTTACATGTTCAAACAAATACAAAATTTAATATTCAAGGGCTATTTCTGATGTGTGAACACAGGAAATGAGGAAATAGAGCAATAATTACAGCATACGAAAGCAGTCATAAATTTAAGAGCAACATAATAAAAAGTTGAATGGCATAAAATAGGAAATGCATATACTTATAAATATATAATATCATTATTGAAGGGTATGGAAATAACTTGGCTCCTATATCTGAGTTGAGTCTTACACTATGTATGAAAGCCACAAAGTACACAGACATAAATGCATGTGGAAAGAATGAATATGGCAGCAGTGACACTTTGGGAGTTAGACTCTCATCAGAAGGGGCTGCAGTGTGGGCTGGGGTATAGCTCAGTGGTAGAAGTACCGATCCATCAACTTTAGTTGTCCTCCGTCTGAACACAGTAGGTGACATATTTGTGACCACTGGTTGCAAAGAAGACATGAGAAAGAAGAGATAGCCTGATGTGCTAAACATTACACAGCTTTTACTCTGACTCAAAGCTGATAGTTAACACAACTTGCTCAGTACTATTAATAGTAATAACTGAATGACTAAAGCTAACTAAAAGTTTGGAAATAAAAAGAAAATGCAATGAAGTTAAAAAAAAACATATGTTGGTTTCATTATATACTTTAAAACAGTGCTTCTCAACATTTGTCATTTTGGTACACTGAAACAACAACAACAAACTACGTTCATGAAATACCCAGATATACATCCCTCAGTCAGTAGTGACTTGCCCTGAGGTCCAGATTGCATTCTAGAGTCCAGCTGACTGCCAGGGGAACAGCTGGGGAGCACACTGTTGGTACGCTGCCCTGCCACTGGAAGGAGCTCTGTATTAAAAACTGTCAATGAAATAGTGCAACTCTTAGTTGTTGTATGGCTACAATTATATTAAAGTAGAAAAGAAAGTATCGTTGCAAAAGAAACTCTACCAAGAAAATATTCCTCAGACTGACTACAGTCTTTACAAATAAGTGTTTTCCAGTTTTGACTGTTCATGTGCACTGAGATTTAATCAGAGGGCCATTATAAATTTTAGGTCAATTCTGATAGAATTCCTGGAAAGTTTAACTGATCTCTGTGTTTATGTGGGCACTCTGGGCTATTTATATCTACAATTGCATTTCTCCCTTTCCTTAAGAAAAGAGAAATCTCCTGGATATTCCATGTTTAGGGATTAAATTATGTTTGAGATAGAATTGATAATTTAATCCAAATGTGGACAAAAAGTGTAGAGTATTAAAGAATTTTGCCAAGCATTTTGAAAATCTGTGGCATGAAATAAACTGTGAAGCGCCTTTCTCTGGAATATCTATTTTTTCTATAAGTAATTCACAATCACTCTTTGGAAGCAGACTGAGGGAGAAGGAGCAAGTGTGTATTAAGTGGCCATATATGCACAACAATGACTTAGATTGAGCTTGATACACTGCTGTGGGAGGGTCTGTCAGTTCAGCATGGCCTCCGAGACAAGATGGCTTGTTTTTAAAAACAATCTGGAACATTCACAGCCATTCATTCACATATTGTCTAGGGCTTTTTCATGATAAAATAGCAATATGTATTGTCCAGAAAGCTGAAAATATTTATCATCTAGTCTTTTAGAGAAAAAAATATGCAAGTTTCCCCTTGTAGAGGACAGCACACAGAATACTAAACTTCAAGAAACCACATACCTAGGGAAGAACCCTGCTGTTCTTGAAAAGATGTTATTAACTAAAACAAATCTATATTAACATGTGTATAAACTTAAGATGTAGCAAAAGTAAAACCTTTTAATAGACACAATGATATTTTAAAGCTATGTATCTAAATAATATATTTGTATATGCACAGAAATTATTTATAATATAAACTTAAAATCCAGTAATTATTTTAATAGCATTTTGTTAGGTAGATAAGCTATTGTTCATACCTGTGAGAATTTCCAAAGCTCTGCCAAGTATGATACTCTTCCATGAGGTCAATGTGATCCAAGGTAGAGTTATAGAAATCAGTGTAAGGAATAAGGGGAGGATGAACCAAATTGTTGGCAGTATCTGTGAAGATAAATTCTCATATAGTGCTCTTTTCTAACATGCATGTGATTAATTCTAATAATAAACACAATATTTAGTATCTATTGACTAGCTTTAACTTAAACTCTGTTTTAAATTATTGCAGTTTCAAAGACCATTTCATTTGACACTGTGCTCAAAATGCAGCTATTTCTTACTAAAAATAAACTTGTAAAAAGGATCATAAAAATATTTAGAGAAGAGTGCAGATGGTTATCTCCTCATCATTCTCCACCAGGGTTCTCTTGCAGGCTTCCTCCACATCCAGTGGAGTTCATGTTTTCTCAGGAGTCAGTACTTAGGGGATCACATGTACTTTAGACCATAACATAAAATACTGTACAAACAAAGCTTTCCTTAGTTATATATATATGTATATACATATGCATATATAAATTAAAATTTATATATTGTAAAATTCATAAACAAAACAGAAAATATTTTTTTTCTTTAAATAATGGTTTAAAAGTTAAAGCTGCCTCTCTAGTAAACAGAGATTCTTAAGGTATGACTCTGCTCCTTCTTAAGAGACAAGTGAGGCTGAGTGAACTTCCGAAACCTACTGAGTAAAGCCAGTACTTTGGCGGCTGAAGGGATCCACCAGGAACACTTTGTCAGAGGTGGGAATTCTTCAGGCTTTGCTGGAAACAGGCGCAACGAAACAAACTGCAGCAATCTCTCTACTAGTTGCTTGAATTTCTTCTGGGATAATCTAGCAAAGATTTTGAAATAATTCCAATCAAAATTTTCATTTCTTATTTTGTCAAAATATTTGTTAGAGATCAAACTACAACCTATATTCACAGAATAAAGACTATTCATTCTCTCAAATTATATTGAGTTGACAACATTTCAAAAGATAGGAAAGCTTACCATGAATTACTGCTTCTCAAGTAAGAAATAAACACCCAAATTACTGTAGTGTCATTACTATGATTTGAAGGCTTTCAGTATTTAGTTGTGTTCATTATTCACAGATCCTGCACTTGAAGGCTAACTTGTATGCTAACATTATTCCTTACCCTACAGGTCAGCAGTTGCACTCTCAGGGCCGTTTGTGGACATAAAACAATGGTGAAGATGCTGAGTTGCCCATTACACACAAATGAAGGTCAGCAAGGCAGAGTTAAACACTTCTACCCATTATCATACTAGAACCAAGTGTCCCTTCTACAGTCTAATAACATGCTTTTCATATTTTTGTGCTTTTTCCCCCTGATGATTCTGTTATTTCATAAACTGTTCCTCCCACCAGGCATAGTGGTGTATACCTGTAATCCCTATAATTAGGAGGCTGAGATAGGAGGATTGTGAGTTAGTTAGGATTGTGGGATACATGGTAAGCTCTAGGCCAGCTTGAGGCAGAGAGTGAGAGCCTGTCTTAAAAACCAAAAGCAAACCCCCAAATCCTACATGGAATAACTAAGTGCTGATTAGTTCCAATGAACAAGCAGGATGTGGTGTGTTGTATAAAGAAAATGTGTGTGTGTGAGACAGCCATACCTGCATGGTTTATAGTGCAACTGACAGTATTTCAATTTATCTAATTAACTTACATAGAATGAATTCAAGTGTTAGTACTCAGAAAGCGGATGCTTGGTGAGCAACAGGACTGTTTGTATCAGAGGTTCAAAATAAAAACCACTGTGAGCAAAAACTCAGTGATGTCTACTAGTTTATCACTGATGGTGACTTTGTAAATCACAACTAGTGTGAAAAGAGAATTGACAGCATTTAAATTTTATTTTGGAAATATTTTGTTCTTTTGTCATTTACGCATCAAAGAGAAAAAAGTCTGTTAATGCAAATATAGTTCTGAGGGGGGAAAAGTAATGTGCTTTTGCAGTCTTGTATTTTTAATAAGACAAAGAGAAAGTATCACATATATAATAAGATACGTTAATAAACAGACAGGAAATAAGATATGCAATAGAATAATGGCTGAGCAACTCCAGTTGACATGTATAAAAACCAGAAATGTTCTATATAAAAATTGCAAGTGAGGTATTTTCATCAATTTTTACAAAACATAGTTACTTAGATTAAAAATTGATTTTATGTATCTTTATGTATTACTAAAGTATACATTTTATAACTGGCTTTTGAAGCATTTCAAAGTATAAACATCATTCCTTAAAATCTTCAAAACATTCAAATATAGTAAAGGCTTACAGTAGCTTATCATAAAATTAATAATATCACATTTAAAACTGAGAGACTATGAAACTTTTTAGTATTGTAGATGGTTTACTTTTTAAGCCAGTGAACTAGGAAATGGTGGTCAGCTTCCACTAGGGTAGCTATCTGTCGTAGCAAATGAGCATAGATGACGTATGTAGATGTGATATTAAATTGAGGATTCTGAAAAAGATATTAAAGATAACGGTGTTAAAATTGTGATAACAAGGAAAACTGTAAACCTTAATGAGTTTTAAGTGCCAAATTCAGAAAGCTACATTTGAGTTTCTGCAGTTCTTTAAAAACAAAAGACTTGTTATTTATTTAGCAAAACTGGTTTCTTCTGCAGTACAATGCACAGGCTTTGGAGTTATGGCAGATCTGGGACAGAGGGTGATTCTACCACACATTACCTGTGTGCCATTATGCATGGTTTTAAAACTAATTCTCAATTTCCTCAGCTGTAAGATAGAAATAATATGGAGAGTTGTGAAGAAGAGAGAATGACCTGATGTGTTGGGAGGGGGAAGGAACCTTGAATAAGGATATACAAGAACAGAAGGTGTGACTTCTTTGTTCATAATAATAATAATAATAATAAAGATAGAAATAATATCTACCGCCAGAGTTGTTTTCACTTTTTAAAAAGAAAACATATATAAAGCACTTATGATCATCTTTCATAAATATTGGCAATCACTACTACCTAATTAAATAACAGCAAAATAATGTGGATTTTCTTGATTTAAAAAAAAAGGAAAGCCAGGTAAATGCTAATTGTAAAATTTTTATACTGGGAAATGTTAACAGCTGTAAATGTCACAAAGAATAAGCGTGTACTCTGACAACTTTTTAATGTTACAGGACTGAAAGAATACTCACAACTAAACAAAACCCATTCTTTCAAAAGGCCGATGCTCTATTATGGTGTACATTTCAGAAATGTCTGTAAGTCACTACTATTAAAAATTAGGTGCTGGCGGGAGAGATGTCCTGGTGGTTTAGAGTGCCTGCTGCCTTTCCAGAGGACCTGAGTTTGGGTTTAGAACCCAGAACAGAGCATGTGACTAGCAAACTGACTGGCAAGCAGGAATGAAATTGGGTGCTGACAACTTGCTCTGACCACAGCTCTGGGAAGGGTCACGTGTGAGCAGAGCTTACAGCAGACTAGCACACCCTGTAAAACAGCTCTGCCTCATGGTGTCGTTTTGGAGCTGTTCTCTCTCTGCATGTCTTCTTTTCTTCTAGTTCTGATGCTCTTCTTATTTGCTTCCTTTATCTTCATTGGTTATTCTTCCCTTCTCTTTCCACATTTTTGTTTTTTCTTTTGTTTTCCATGTTTCTTTTACTGAACATGATACCGGTAACATCGTAATACTGAATTAAACACTACAGCTTAATATTTTTACCTTTAAATGAGTTAATATACCTAAACAACTTGGTAAATTATAAAGGATGATGTAAATATTTTAAATAAGATAATAGTTTTTCAAAAATAATTAAAAATAAAAATTTCTTATATTTTTGAATCTCCATCCTTTTCATGAGGAAGCAAGTATCATTTCTGCTTTATAACGAACAGTAACACTTTTAATTTTCTATCAGAATTATAATGAACATACTGGAAAATATGGACAAACTGGAAACTGAGCACACGAGACATTCTGTAGCCTGTCCCAGTTAATTCAAAGGAACGTCTAAGTGGAGAGGGAAGAACATCCATTCTGCTTGTTCCCAAATACTGTGGGGGGCAGCAAGATCTCACTTACAGTTTAATCCCTCACATCCTCTAGCTTCTGAGTTTTTGTGTCAATGTTAGTCTTTGGGTTACAAATAACTGTTATTCTAAAAAGTATTAATACCATTGCCAAGTAATAGTTAGCTCCTATCATTTAATTTACACATGCAGACTGACATATGAACTTAACAATTCTCACTCACCTGTAACAGTATAAAATATGCTCTAAGATCATCTTTTGTTCGTGGGCTGAAAAGGAAACATGCATGACTGATTACAGATGAGTGTTTGATTTCATAGTATCTAACAAAGTCAAGACCATTATATGCGTTTATAAGGATCATAAAGACAAAATGATCTTAAATTCACATGAGCTATTTTCACTGAGATAGTAACATGTCTCTAGTATGCTAGGAAAACAGCAGACTGGTTTTGAGTACCACTTAATGTCCAGGTTCCTCAAGAAAGCTATAGCATTTTAAGGTAAAAGAATAACTCTAGAAATGATCAAAAGTCTAATAAATAATCAGCAATTAAAAATATATTTGTTTAATATGGATTATTTTTATTTAGTACTTATCCATGCATTAAAGAAAATGTGCTTCTGCTTATAGTCCACTCCTGAAGTGACAAAAATGTCTATAAACTGAAACGAGTAGGTGGATCCAAACCTCCCCTGCTCCTCCACATCCAAGTCCCCCAGGCTCATTCCAAGCCCTGTAGCAGAAAACCTCCCTTCCTTTCTGACCTCACCTCCAATGGATCACAATCATCTCCTCCCACCCTCCTTCCCCCAACTCATCCCACTATCATAGCCTTTAACCTGCAAACATATCAGCTGAGCAGGCCAGGGAAACAGGTCCACAGAACATTTCCTACCAGGTAGCAGTACACAGCCATCACACTCTTCAAAAATCCAGAGAAGAAACAGAAACCAAAGAACAAAACACCCACAACAAAGACAGATTCAGAAATGGGCACCTAGACCAGCAGTTCTCAAGCTATAGGTTGTGACCCCTTTGGGGATCAAATGACTCTTTCACAGGGTCGAATAACATATATCCTACATATCAGATATTTAATTATGATTCATAAAAGTAGCAAAATTACTGTTATAAAGTAGCAATGAAATAGTTTTAAGTTTGAGGGGTCACCACAACATGAAGAACTGTCTTAAAGGATTGCAGCATGAGGAAGGCTGAGAACAACTGATCTAGACTTATAATCATCCCAATCCCAGATGCCTAGATGCCAATGTAAAAACACCATCAATAATAGCCAGGGCAATATGTTCCCACTAGAGCTCAGCTATCCTACCACAGCAGACCCTGAATTTCCCAACACAGCTGAAACCTAAGAAAAAGATCCTAAAACTGTCTGTATGAAGATGATAAGGTCCTTTAAAGAAGAAATTAATAAATCCCTAAAAAAAATCCAGGAAAACATAAACAGTGTGAGGAAATGAATAAATCACTTAAAGAAATTTATAAAAATACAAATGAACAGTGAAAGGAAATGAATAAAATTGTTAAATATCAGAAAATGGAAATATAATCAATAAAGAAAACCCAAAATGGGGAAATTCTGAAAGAGAAAAAATTTAGGAATAAATACTGAGGCAAACTTTACCAAGAGAATATAACAGATGGAACAAAGAATCTCAGGTATTGAAGATACAATAGGAAAAATAAAAACATCAGTAAAAAAATATTAAATCTTAAAAAAAAAGAGAACAAAACCAAAAAACTCCTGACATAAAATATCCAGGAAACCTGGGATACTATAAAAAGATCAAACATAAAAATAATAGAAATAAAGGAAGGAGGAGAATTGTAGGTTGTAGGCCCAGAAAATACGTTTTAACAAAATAATAGAAAAAGGAAAGAACATTAAAAGCTGCAAGGGAAAGAAGACCAAATAACATAAAAAGGCAGACCTATCTGAACTACACCTGATTTCTCAATGAAGACTCTAAAAGCCAGAAGGTTTTGGGCAGATGTGCTGCAGATTCTAAGAGATCTGGCAAAACTCTCAATCACCAAAGATAGAGAAAATAAGATATTCTGTGACAAAGTCAAATTTAAACAACATTAGCTACAAATCCAGCTCTACAGAGGATGCCAGAAGGAAAACTACAACCTAAGGCTATAGGTGAAAGTTTCTGTCCCACCAGTAACTTCCAAATACCTGGCAGCTGCTTCCCAAATAATTGACTTGGAGGTTAACTACAACCATAAAAACACAGGAATTAAATAATTCCAGACAACCAAAATCAAAAGAAGGAACACACACACAAACAGCAACAAACAACCCCCCCCAAGCCCCACCTATAATAACAACAAAATAACAGAAATCAACAATTACTGGTCATTGATATCTGTCAATATCAATGGTTACAATCCCCCATTAAGAAGATACAGATAGCAGAATAAATGCAAAACTAGGACCCATCCTTTTGCTGCATTTGAGAAACATTAAAGATGGACATTATTACTTCAGATAAAAGATTGAAAAAAATTTTCCAAGCAAATGGACCTAAGAAACAAGTTGGCATAGCCATTTTAATATCTGACAAAATAGGCTTCAGACCAAAAATAATTAGAAGAGACGGGGAAAGACATTACATAGTCATCAAGGGAAAAATTCACCAAGATGACATTTCAGTTCTTAACACCTATGTCTCAAACTCAAGGATACACATTTGCAAGAGAAACACCATAGCTTAAATCACATATTGAATCACACACTGATAGTGGGAGACTTCAATGCCCTACTGTCACCAATAGACAGGTCATCTAGACAAAAATTAAACAGAGAAATACTAGAGCTAACAAATGTTATAAACCAAATGGACCTAACATTATTTATAGAACATTTACCCAAACACAAAAGAATATAAATTTTTCTCTGTGTCTCACTGAACTTTTTCCAAAATTGACCATATACTCAGACACAAAGCAAGTCTCAACAGATATAAGAAAATCAAAACTACTCCCTGCATCCTGTCAGACTGCCACAGAACAAAGCTGGATCTCAACAACAGAAGCAACCAAAAACTTACAAGCACTAAGTACGTACATAAAAAAGAAAAACCAAAATGTCTCATATAGCAACTTGGCATACCTGAAAGCTCTAGGAAAAAGGAGAGATCACAGCCAAAAAGAGTAGACAGCAAGAAACAGAGAAAACTCAGGGCTGAAATCAGTAAATTAGAAACAATGAGAATAATACAAGGAATCAATGAGCCAAAGAGTTGGTTCTTGGAGAAAATCAATAGGATTGACAAACCCTCATCCAAATTAGCTAAAAGGTGGAGAGAAAAAGATCTAAATTAGAAATGAAAAGGGGAACAAAACAAAAGATATCAAGGAAATCCAGAGAATCATAAGGACATACTTCAAAAATCTGTACTTCCTCAAATTAGAAAAATTTTAAAGGAATGAATAATTTTCTCAATAGGAACCACTTACCAAGGTTAAATAAAGATGAGATAAGCAATTTAAATAGATCTATAACTGAGAGGACTAAGCAAATGCCATAACAGGCTATTTAGTCTCTCAGAAATCAGGTCTCAATTTCAATTTCCTAGACTGAATAAGCAGTTTCTGAGGGAGCCATGAACAAAGGGCAATTAATCACTGATGCCCCTGACACAATCAACAAGGGAGATAAGGCACATCAAGCCTGGAGGACCAGGTCAGTCACCGTAGTCAGTGCAAACTAGGGCAGCCAGCTTCTACAGCAGCTCAAGGACAAAGCCTGGGATTGGTCCAGGCCTACCCTAAAATGGAAAACTATTCCTGACCAACCCCTGGCCAATTAGAAAGTACTAGTATGATTGCTACTTGCTTAAGCCAATCATAGCTGAAATGATCTAATTGCTTTAGGGCCTCCCCTTTGCTATGCTTAAAAGGAGTCCATAAGTCCCTCTTTTGGGTCTTTGCCATATTGCCTTTGTATGGGATGGCAGGCCCAAGCATGCTGGAATAATAAATGCTCTTGCTGACTGCATACGTGGACAGTGGTCTTTTGTGGGACTTCTCCAGGACCCTAGCGATAACCCCTAGTGAAATAGAAGCTGTTTTTAAAAGTCTTCCAACCAAAAATGTTCAGGGCTAAACTGTTTCAGTATAAAATTCTACCGGACTTCCAAAGAATATCTAATGCCAATATTCTCAAACTATTCCACAAAACAGAAACAGAATGAATACTTCCCACTTCATTCTATGAGGCCAGAGTCCTCTGCTACCCAAACCACACAAAGACCCCAAAAGAAAGAAAATTACAAACCAATTTTCCTTATTAACACAGATATAAAAATACTCAATAAAATACTTGCAAAGCAAATCCAAGAACACATGAAAAAGATCATCCACCATGATCAAGTAAACTTCATCCCAGAGATGCAGGGATGGTTCAACATATGAAAATCTGTCAATGACATCCACCATATAAATAAACTGAAAGACAAAAACTACATGATCATCTCACTAGATGCTGAAAAAGCCTCTAACAAAACTCAACACACCTTTCATGATAGAAGCCCTGGAGAGAACAGGCATAAGGGAAAATACCTAAAAACAATAAAGGCAATTTATATCAAGCCCACAGCTAACATTGACTTCAATGGAGCCACAAGATTGTCCACTGTCTCCATACCTACAGTACTTGATGCCTTAGCTAGATCAATAAGACAATGAAAGAGATTAAGGAGACACAAATTGGAAAGGAAGAACTCAAAATATATTTATTTGCAGGTGATATCATAACATACATAAGTGATCCAAAAAGTTCCACCAGGGAACTCCTACAACTAATAAACACTTTGAGCAAAGTAGCTGCACACAAAATTAATGCACAAAAATTAGTAGCCCTTCTATCTACAAATGACAAATAGTTTGAGAAAGAAATCAGAGAAACAACACTTTTCACAATAGCCTCAAATAATATAAAATATTATTAAATCTTCAAGTCTTTGAAGAAAGAAATTGAAGAAGATATCAGTGTGGAATGATGTCCTATGCTTATGGATTGGTAGGATTAATATAGTAAAAAAATGGTCATCCTACCAAAAGCAATCTATAGATTCAAAGCAATCCTCATCAAAATTCCAATGCAATTCTTCATGAAAGGACAATTCTCTACTTCATATGGAAACACACACACACACACACACACACACACACACACACACACATAAACACACACGGATAACTTAATTTCAAATGAAGAACTGCAGGAGGAGGTCTCATCATTCTGATCTGAAGTCATACTACAAAGATATAGTAATAAAAACAGACATGTTAATCAATGGAATCAAACTGAAGACCTACACACATATGGACACCTGATACTTGATAAAGAAGCCAGAAATACACACTAGAAAAAAGATAGCATCTTCAACTAATTGTGTTGGTCAAACTCTATAGCTGCATGCAGAAGAATAGGACTCCAAATGGATAAAAGACCTCAACATAAAATCAGGTACACTGAATCTAACAGAATAAAAACTGGAGAATGGTTTTGAACTCACTGGTACAAAAAAAAAAAAAAAAAAAAAAAAAAAAAAAAAAAAAAAAAAAAAAAAAAAAAAAAAAAAAAAAAAGACTTCTTGAACAAAACACTGACTGCAGAGGCACTAAGACCAACATTTAATAAATAGGATCTCATGAAACTGAAAAGCTTCTAAAAGGCAAAGGACACTATCATTGAAATGAAGTGGTAGTCTACAGAATGGGAAAAGACTTTTACTACTCCACATTCTTTTTTTTAATTATGAATGAAGTCACATTTTCTATCCATGTATATCTTGTTCAAGCTCCCTTCCCCCTCCCACCACCTCCACTCACGCTTTCTTCTCTACATCTCCCCATCTCCTTCCCAGCAAGGGCAGGAGGTCCCAAGGTCCCAATATGGCTTAGTTCAACATCCACTCCTGGCAGATCCAGTTTCCTCCCTTCAACATCAAGAATGAGTCAGGTGTTCCTCTGGAGGGAGTGGGATCCAAGGTGCCAGTCCAGGGTGTTTCATATCTTAAGCTGTTCAGAGGTTGTAGTTTGCAGCTTGGACATACTTTGCTTTTTGTGTTTTTATTTAGCGTCCACTAATGAGTGAGTATATCCCCTGCTTATCTTTCTGGGTTTGTGATACCTTGCTCAGAAAGATATTCTCCAAATCCATCCATTTGCCTGCAAATTTTAGGATATTATTTTTTCTTACTGCTGAGTAGTACTCCATTGTGTAGATGTACCACAGTTTGTTAATCCATTCTTCTGTTGAGGGGCATGTAGGTTGTTTCCAGGTTCTTGCTATTATGAATAATGCTGCTATGAACATAGTTGAGCTAATGCTTTTGGGGTGTGAATGTATATGCCCAATAGTGGTATTGCTGGGTACTTGGGGAGATTGATTCCCCGTTTTCTCAGAAACTGGCATACTGCATTTCAGAGTGGGTGAATAAACTTGCACTACCACCAACAATGGAGGAGTGTTTCCCTTGCTCCGCATCCTCTCCAGCATAGGCTGTCATCTGTGACTTTTATTTTAGCTAATCTGACAGGTGTAAGGTGGTATCTCAAAGTTGTTTTGATTTGCATTTCTCTGATGACTAAAGAAGTTGCGCACTTTTTCAAGTGCCTTTCAACCATTCGTAATTCTGCTGAGAATTCCCTTTTTAGTTCTGAACCCCATTTTTTGATTGAGTTATTCAAGGTTTTGGGCTCTAGGTTCTTGAGTTCTCTATATATTTTAGAGAGATATCAGTCCTCTATCAATTGTAGGGTTGGTGAAAATATTTTCCTATTCTGTAGGCTGTCGTTTTGTCCTATTCACAGTGTCCTTGGCTTTACAGAAGCTTCTTACCTTCAGGAGATCCCTCTTACTGATTGTTGTTCTTAGTGTCTGTGCCACTGGTGCTATATTTAGAAAGTGGTTGCCTATGCCAAATCGTTGGAGGGTATTTCCCACTTTCTTTTCTATCAAGTTCAGAGTGGCTGGATTTATGTTGAGGTCTTTGATCCACTTGGATTTGATATTTGTGCAGGGTGACAGGGTTGGATCTATTTGCATTTTTCTACACACTGCCATCCAGCTATGCCAACACCATTTGTTAAAGATACTCTTTTTCCCATTGAATATTTTGGGCCTCTTTGTCAAAAATCAAGTGTTTATAGTTTTCTGGGTTAATGCCTGGATCCTCAATTTGATTCTATTGATCCATAAGCCTGTTTTTATGCCAGTACCAGGCTGTTTTTATTACTGTAGCTCTACAGTATAACTTGAAGTCAGGGATGGTGATACCTCCTGAGGTTCTTTTGTTGAGTAAAATTGTTTTGGCAATCCTGGCTTTCCTGTTATTCCAAATGAAATTGAGTATTGTTCTTTCAAGGTCCAAAAAATATTGTGTTGGGATTTTGATAGGCAGTGCATTGAATCTGTAGATTGCTTTTGGTAGAATTGCCATTTTTACTATGCTGATCCTACCTATCCAGGAACATAGGAGATCTTTCCATTATCTCATATCCTCTTCAATTTCTTTCTTCAGTGATTTAAAATTTTTGTCAAATAGATCTGTTACTTCTTTGGTTATAGTTACTCCAAGGTATTTAATGCTATTTGCATTGATTAAAAAGGGTGATGTTTCCCTTACTTCTTTTTCAGCCCTTTTATATTTAGTGTATAGAAGGGCTATTGATTTCTTTGAGTTAATCTTGTATCCTGCTACATTGCTGAAGGTGTTTATCAGCAGTAGCAGTTCCTTGGAAGAATTTTGTGGGTTACTTATGTATACAATCATATCATCTGCAAATAGAGATAGTTTCACTTCTTCTTTTCCAATTTGTATCCCATTAATCTCCTTTCTTTCTCTTATTGCTTTAGCTGAAACTTCGAGAAACTGTATTGAATAGATAAGGGGAGAGAGGACATCCTTGTCTAGTTCCTGATTTTAGTGGGATTGCTTTGAGTTTTTCCTCCATTAAGTTTAATGTTGGCTGTTGGCTTCTTGTTAATAGCCTTTATTATATTGAGATATTTTCTTTGTATTCCTGATCTCTCCAGGGCTTTTATCATAAAGGAGGGTTGGATTTTGTCAAAGGCTTTTTCAGCATCTAAGGATATGATCGTGTGTGTGTTTTTTTTTCCTTCAGTTTGTTTATATGATGGATGACATTTACGGTTTTTTTGTACGTTGGACCATCCCTGCATTTCTGGGATGAAGCCTACTTGATCTTGGTGGATGTTATTTTTTATATATTGTTGTATACGGTTTGCTAAAATTTTGTTGAGAATTTTCGCATCAATATTTATGAGGGAAATTGGTCTGTAATTCTCCTTCTTTGTTGTGTCTTTGAGTGTCTTGGGTATTAGGTAATTGTGGTCTCATAAAAGGAATTTGGCAATATTCCTTCAGTTTCTACTGTGTGAAATAGTTTGAGGAGTAATGGTAGTAATTCTTTGAATGTCTGGTAGAATTCTGCACTGAAACCATCTGGACATGGGCTTTTTTTACTTGGGAGGCTTTTAATGACAGCTTCAATTTCCTTTAGGGTTATAGGTCTGTTTAGGTAATTAATCTTGTCTTCATTTAATTTTGGTAAATGGTACTTGTCCAAAAAGCTATCCATTTCTTCTAGGTTTTCCATTTTTGTGGAATATAGATTTTCAAAGGATGATCTGATAATTCTCTGGATCTCCTGGGATCTGTTCTTATGTCCCCTTTTCATTTCTGATTTTGTTGATTTGAACACTCTCTCTCTGTTTTTTTTATTTTTTTGGCTAAGGGCTTATCTATCTTGTTGACTTTCTCAAAGAACCAACTCTCTGATTCATTGATTCTTTGTATTGTTCTTTTTGTTTCAATTGTATTGATTTCAGCTCTAAGTTTGATCATTTCCTGCCATCTACTCCTTCTAGGTGAGTTTGCTTCTAATTGTTCTAAGGCTTTCAGCTATGCTGTTAGTGCTCTAGGTTTTTCATATAGGCATCTAGTGCTGTGAATTTTCCTTTTAAGACTGCTTTCATTGTGTCCTACAAGTTTGGGTACATTGTGGATTCATTGTCATTAAATTCTAGGAAGACTTTGATTTCTTTCTTAATTTCTTCCTTGACCCAGAGGTGGTTCAGCTGAGTGATGTTTAGTTTCCATGAGTTGGTAGGCTTTCTTTGATTTCTGATGTTGTTGAACTCTAACTTTCGGCCCTGGTGGTCTGATATGATACAAGGGATTATTTCCAATTTTTGTATCTATTCATATTTGCTTTTTCACCAATTATGTGGTCAATTTTAGAGAAAGTTCCATGTGGTGCTGAGAAATATGTATATTCCTTTGCATTTGGGTGAAAGCTTCTGTAAATATCTATTAAATCCATTTGCATCATAACCTCTGTTAGACTCCTTATTTCTCTGTTGAGTCTCTGTCTAGTTGACCTATCCAGGGTTGAAAGTGGGGTATTGAAGTCTTCCACTATTAGGGTGTGAGAATTGATGTGGGATTTGAGCTTTAGCAGTGTTTCTTTTACATAGGCAAGGTCCCCTTGTAACAGATGTAGGTGTCCTCATGAAATTTCTAAATAATGAAGGAGGTGGAACTGCTATTGACCTTCTCTTGTCACCAAACAAAGCTTCCAGAGCTGACACTGGGTTTCATCTAACTCAGTTGTTGGCTAAAAGGGTTCCTTGGAAATTCCCAAACAATGCAAACTGTTTCCTGGACAATAGGTCATGTCTCACAAACTGACAGCAAGGTCCAATTGCTGGAGACAACACCTAAACAGTTCATTTAACATAGAAAGGTCAAGCTGGTGCCTACATAGAACCTTTACCTCTATGTTCTAGTGTCTTTGACACAGGAAGGTACTCTGCAGGCTACCAAAAGAGAAACATAAACACCAATTCAACCACAAAGCCTTTGACCAACTGATGTTGGATTTGACTTAAGACCCACTTCATACCATACCCCACAGTGGATGGGCAACTAAGAACCAGAGACTAGATAGTCCAGAAACCTAGGGTAAAAATCAAATATTACTTGTCTTAAAATAAAACCAATAAAATGACTCCTAATGATATTTCTCTATACTCATAGGCTGGTGCCTTATTCAGCCATCATAAAAGAAGCTTTCTCCTATAGTGAATGGGAATAAATACAGAGACCCAGAGGCAGACACTACACAGAGTGAGAGAGACCTTGGAACATAGTTCTAAACAAGATGCCCCAGTTAAATCCATTTCCTTAGAGTTAAGGGAACCCCATGGAAGAGGAGGCAGGAGGACTGGATGAAACAGAGGAGGATGAAGGACACCAGAGGAACAAGGTCCTCTAAGACAACAGAACAAAGCTCATAAGAATTCAAAGACTGAAGCAGCCATCACAGACCCCACACATTTCGCATCATGTCCTCTGCACACGCACTATTGCTTTCAGTTCAGCACTTTCATGATGAGTCCCAAATGTGTAAGGAATTGGTCTGACTCTTGTGCTTTCTTTTTTGGTTCTTTCATTTTCTATTGGCCTGGCTAGTTCAACTTCAATTTGATGGTTTTGTTTTGTCTCACTATATTTTAGTTTGTTACATTTTATTGTTATCTCCTGTTCATTTCTAATGAGAGACAGAAGGGAATGGATCTGGATGGAGAGGAGGTGGGAGGATCTGGGAGGAGTAGTGAGAGAGGAGACTGTACTCAGATTATACTATATGAAAAAAGAGTCTGTTTAATAAAAAGAGAAAATAAATGTCTATAAGCCAATTCAAATTTAGCTGCTAATTAAAAGAATTTTACTTTGGGCATCCTGAAAAATAGTATTTTTTTTCAGTGTTAATCTTGATTTTAACATTATCAATTTTGTAGGAGATCTTTAGTCTCAAATCTATCCGGTGTTTCTCATACGCTCAAGGTCTACAGTGCACTGTCACAGATGCACAGAATGAGCCTTCTAATTTAAAAATGATTCATGGACATGAAATTACATGTAATTAAAAATCTTTGGCTGGATCCCAGATATAAGGCAGAGGTCAGACATTAAGGCTTCTGTGGGTATTAATATCTGATGAGAGAGAGTGTTGTATGCTCAGGACTTGGGTTTTGATTTATTGCTTTTGTTTCAAGCCTTTTCTATTTCACTTGCAATTCATCAAACTAGCAGTGTCTTTTATGTTTACATAAATTATTAGGCACAGGCAACAGAAAGTATCTATGAGCTTGTCTTATATTTTGATGATGTTTTTGTTGGCATGCTCAGGAAGTAGCCAAGGCCCAGTCTGGCCTGAGGTGCTCACCTGAGTTTATTCTTGAGTAACAGGTGTTTTTCTTTAAGACTAGAAACTTATTTCTTGAGAAAATTTTATTGGCTACCAAGAAGCCCAGTGTTACTGATTAGTACTCATTCTATATCTGCATAGCACATATACCTGTATACAGAAATATTTACATACAGCTTTGAAATATTCACTGATTTCCTCAAATCTCAGTAAAGTAAACCAACTTTACTTCAAGTATTCTTTGATTGTTTCTGATCCATGTCAACATTAAAGCTCATCTAAGACACTTCCTAAGTAAAACATACTTACATATATTAAGGATACATGAAATACGTATCTAAGTCATCTATACAGATTATATACAAGTTACAGTTACCCTTTCCAATCCCGTAACAGGCTGTTAATGATTCCCTTCAACACAGACTTCTGAATATCTTGAGGCTGGAGGCAAAGGAAAATAATAAGATATAATAATGACTAGGATATTTTGTGATTTTACATTAATTTTATTTACAGATCTATCTAAATAATTACAAGCAGACTTAATGGCTATAGAATGGTACTAAAAGCAATATACATTTCATGCCTGAGAATCCAGGGAGCACTAGTGATGTGGACTATTATGAGTTTGTTCTCTATTATGAGTTTGCTCTCTGGGATGCGTAGTGTACAATCTGCAGAAATATATGGTAATCTTTAGATGACCATCAACAGTTTATGTAACTAAAGAACAATTTAATTTTCCTTTCCTTGGAGGACAAAATCATGAACACAAATCCAACAGTATTTGTGTTTATTAATTTAAAATGTTCAAGGCATATATTTTGGATATACACACATAGATTCAAATACACCTTTTTGTGTGTGTGCCAAAGGTTTTAGTATGTAATCCAGGCTGACCTTGAACTCTTGATCTTCCGCAGCTTCTTAATTTGGGATTACAAGTATTCACAATTATACCTGGCTATTTGTGATGCATTTAATACTATCAAGTTATGCTTGGTAATATAGCAAATACAACAAGGTATGTTCTATTAAAATTACATTTTTTTTACTTTGAGATTGTAATATAATTACATTATTCCCCCTCCTTTCCTTCCTCCAAATCTTCATCTATTGCCCTCTTCACTCTCTTTCAAATTCAAGGTTTCTTTTTTCATTGTTACATGTGTATGTATACACACACATGTACATCTAACCTGCTCAGTCTGTATAATGTGTACATATGTGTACATCAGGGATGACCTTAGGAATTGAATAGGCAAATAAAATTTACCCTAATGACCCAAACAAACAAACAACCAACAAAATCATAAGAAAAGTGTAGAGCAGTTGTTATCAACATGTGGGTCACAACCCCTTTGGCAAACCTCTGTCTCCAAAAATATTTACATGGTTCATAAAAGTAGCAAAGTTACAGTTATGAAGTAATGACGAAAACAGTTTTATGGTTGGGGGTCACCACAACATGAGGAGCTGCTGTATGAAAGAACTGCAGCATCAGGAAGGTTGAGAACCACTGATATAGACCAATATCTCTCTAAAGCATAGCTGTAAAACTCAACAAAATATTAGCAAGTTGAGCCACATAAATACAAAAAAAAGAATTATACACCATGGCCATGTAGAATTTTCCAAGTTTTCATGGCTGGTTTGACCTTTGAAAATAAAAGTATATAATTAATTACATTAACAAACTAAAGAAAATTCTTAATTTCTACTCAAGGCCTGCTGACTCTGAGATGGTGTTAATAACTTCCTGTGACAGATTCAGAACTAAACTTTGAGAGTCACACAAGTAACTTTCTTTCCCTGAGTAAGTGAAGCATGAGTTTCACAAGTCTTTCTAAATGCAGATCGGATACAGAAGTATTTTCTGTTTCATTCTCAGTTAATTAGGAAAAACAAAACAATTTTCTGAAAATTCCAATTCTATTTATTATAAAATTGTATCTCACTTTCTACTGAAATTATGTTACAAAGTGGCTGCACTTGAAATAAAGGAGCTGAAGAGATGCTCAGTGGTCAACAGCACTTGCACCTCTTCCAGAGGGCCTGAGTTCAAGTACCAGAACCCACACAGGAAACTTACAACTTCCTCTAATTCCAGCTCCAGGGGATCAGGTATGCTCTTCTGGCTTCTGTGAGCACCTTTACACACACAGCATATATTCACACAAACATACACATGAATTAAAAATCAAAATAAATATTTGTTTAAAAATAAAAAAGAGATGTAGAGTAAAGAACACACAGAATTATTGTATAGGAATATACAATACTTACGGTGTTAAGTAAGGCATCGAATACAGCATTCACCAAGTTAGCATTAACCCCAGAGTCCTCAATTGTATTAAATGAAGCAGTGATATCTTTCTGCAAATTTGATTAAAAACTTAAATATGTTTGACATTTCATGGATTGTTAATATCTGAACCATACTTAATTTTTATAATCTCAACTAATCTTGCTATCTGATGACCCCCTAAAAGAAAATGAGTGTATAAGAAAGGTTTTAATAACATTTTTAAATTGAAAAAAATCAGACATTAATAGTAATAAAAAACATAATATTTACTAAATCAGCTCCCATAAGCTCATAGGAAATGGCACTATTAGGAAGTTTGGTCTTGTTGGAGGAGGCTGGATGGCACATGCCTTTAGTCCAGACCTTGAGACTGGAAGGCACACCTTTAATCTGAGCCACACTTTCTGTTGGAAGTGTGTCTCTGTGGGGGCAGGCTGTGAGGCCTTTTGCTCAAGCTTCACTCAGTGTGACAGTCAGTCAACTTCCTGTTGCCTGCAAGATGTAGGACACTTGGCTATTTCTCCAATACCATGCCTGCCTGCATGCCCCCATGTTCCCAGCCATGATGAACTAAATTTCTGAACTGTAAGGGAGCCCCCTCAATTAAATGTTTTCTTTATAAGAGTCTTCTCACAGCAATAAAACCCAAGAATATATATGTACATAAAATTAAAAAACACACTGTTTAAGTCAATACTAACTATAAAGTAGAATCTTATTTTTTTCATTTAAAATTACAAGCAAATACAAAGTTTATTTTGTATATTATTTATTACCTTAAATGCAGCATTTATTTCTGGGAAGGAATCAAATGCTGCTATATAAAATGCATGTACTGTTTTCCAATTTCCTGTTGACTCAGCTTTTTCTAAATCTTCCCTTAAAAAAAACAAAACAAAACAAACAAAACCATATATTAACCATAAGGGAAGAGAAACATCATTCAGATAAGACAGCATTTCTTTAAAAAAAAAACAACAAATGCCAGCATATAATTTTAAATAATGAAAACAATATAAGTTTGTTATAGTTGATATAAAAATAGCCTATAAATATATAGTTCTTAATTATATTAAAATATTAATTTAATTTTACCTTTTTTCATTTACATATTAAGTTTTTTCTCCCAAGAGTCTTGTTCTGTAGTCCATGTTGGACTCAAATTTGGGGTGCTCCTGCATCAGGCTTCCAAGTGCTAGAATTATTGATATGTACTATTATGTCCAGCTAAAACAATTCACCTTTGATGTGTGCCTTTTCTCATTCTTTGCTTGTCCTTCACAGTCTATCTTCTGGAACTTTTGTAATTTACAGCTTGAGTATCTACTTTTCATGCCACCTATAGTGTTTCAATTTATGCATTTTGATTTTCTGAGTGGTGATACAGCTTTTATATTATGGCTACAAAGAATATGAATTCTTTGTGTATGGGGGGTATTAATGGTAGAATTCATTATTTTATTAACATCCGTTTGGGTCAATTCTGACTCAAGATTCTCTTGGTGTTTGCTTTCTTCTGCTACAATATATCTGTTATCTATGATTCACACATTTATTTATATCTTTAACTTGAGATAAGTTGTCAAGATATCTTTTGTGTCTTCACTTTTGACTGACGTCTTATAACAATCTACAAGTTTAGCCAATTTTTCAGATAAAGATGTTAAGCTATGTAAAGCATGGACATGCAGGTCACCATCTGTCTACACAAAAGAGTAGGTTGGAACTTACTCAAAGTCCTTCACACTTTTGGGCTGGCTACGAAGGGTAGGTTCTGGAAAGGCTGGGACCTTTGCTTCAGATAGTAATGCATCCATAGACATACGCTGTTTTTGTCTAACATCAAGACAAATTGGTGGCAGGTCTCTCACTGTGAAGGGTAAGAAAATGTAATGTAATG
Organism: Sigmodon hispidus; assembly: GCA_004025045.1. Taxonomy (NCBI): domain Eukaryota; kingdom Metazoa; phylum Chordata; class Mammalia; order Rodentia; family Cricetidae; genus Sigmodon; species Sigmodon hispidus. The sequence continues at coordinate 71,281 of PVIH01001022.1, forward strand.
AATCAAAACTCTTCCAAATTAGCAAACATTAGGGTGATTCAACATGAACAGAAAACACAGTATTTTATAATGCATTCACTTTATGATCATATAACAAAAATTCCCTCCCAGTGAATTGTACTTCCCAGGCATTTCACTTCTAACAGCTATTGGGCTGTGTCTTCCATAAATTCAGAGCCTTTGGTAGCTATTTGGCTATACCTTATATAATATAGAGTTTACTATTTCCATTTCTCCCCAAAACCATTTATAGATAAAATGTATAGTTTTTCTCTCTCCTTCCTTTTTAAAGGTATCTTTCAAGGAGTATTTCAGTGGAATTTATTAATACTTGTTAACTTTTTAGAAACATGCAAATCACTTATACATGTATGCTATAATTTGTAAGCCTTAGCATTTTCTTGTCAGTGTCCATAAGTAAGATCTTATTTCTCTGTCCCCTTATTTTTGAGTTTCATTGTGACCTATATTTGTTCTTTTAACTGTTCTATCATTTTTGTCAAGAAGTTACATATATTTAAGATTTTAGTTATTGTGGACATGCATTTCTCATGTTTTTTCATTGTCTTTATGGTCATTTTTTACTTCCTTGTGATAATAAAAATTTGGCCAGGAAGGGCCATCAGTTACCTCAGAGAATTCCCAGGGAGCTCATTGCTTCCTTTAGACCTAGTCACGAGACCTCTGCATTCACCTTCTCTTGACAAAATCCTTTGAGCTTCAGCCTTTGGTTTTACAGTAAATTCCTATTGATTTGAAGCTCTCTTATTCCAAGGTCCATCAAACAGCTTTGCTTCATTCTCTGAGACCTTCTGCCCAGCAGCAAACATCAGGGAGAACTTATAGTTTTGGTTTTTTTGTTCTGGTTATCTCTAGGGGTTTAAGTGTCCATTTTATCAGTTATTTTATTGTAAATTATGTTCATGCTTTTAAACAATGATACTGAATGAACCTAAAATACAATGATTTAGGGAGACTGGAAAGCTGTATAGTTTCTGCCACTATACTCACAGAATCTGATACCTGCCTTTAGTTTTTATTTTAGAAAACAGAAAATTCTCTCATAATTGCATTAGTTGATTTTATCTACTTTTCCTTTTAGTACTTTATATCTCTATGACTAACAATATTATAATCTAAATCTCTTCTAATATGTTTTTCTTCACTGAAGTATATGTAAATACTAAAATAATGCTCAGTAAGTAAATGATCATCAGGATGCTGATGTCATCAATGGATTAATTTACTGATAAAGAGTTGAATGGACTATTAGGAGGTGGGGCCTAAATAGAGCAAGAAGATTACTCTTTTAGTCAGTGTTTTACAGTTGTGAAAAGACACCTAAACAGGGCAATTCTTACAAAGGAAAGCATTAAATTCGGGCATGCAAACAATTTCAGAGGTTTAGTCCATTATAATGGCAGGGAGCATGGTGGCATGCTGGAGGAGTTCTACATTTGGATTTGCAGGCATCAGGAAGAGAAAGCCACAAAGCCTGGCCTTTGGGCTTTTGAAACTTCCAAGTCCACCTCCATTGACACACTTCCTCCAACAAGGCTACACCTCCTAATCCTTTTGAATAGTGCCACTCCCTGGTGACCAAGCATTTAAATCTACAAACCTAATGTAGCCACTTTCATTCAAACCACCAGAAGCCTTGTGCCTTTGAAGGGGTTTATCTTATTCTCCTACTCTCTCTGTCTCTCACCTTCTAGCTAGCTGCCTTGAGGTGAACAGCTCTGTTTCTTTGTCTTTGTCCCATGTGTGATTGGCTAAGTGATAACAGACTCAAACAGTGACTCAAAATAAATCTTTCCTTCCTTTACATTGATTTTCTCAGGTTATTTTGTACTAGCTATAAAAAGCTAACTAAGACAGTTTATTTTAGAATTAACTTTCATATTAGAATATAGTAGAGTTTTCAATTTTTCATACTCTAGAGAGTATAGCTTTCAAGCATTTCTTTTTTTTTAAAAAAAAAAAAAACTTTATTTATTTACTTATTTGCCTTGGTGTTTGCCTGGAACTGGAACTACAGACATTTGTTAGCTGCCATGTGGGTGCTGGGAATCGAACCCGGGTCCTCTGGAAGAGCAGACGGTAACCGCTGAGCCATCTCTCCAGCCTGCTTTCAAGCATTTCTAAGAAAGCTTGAAATGCTGATGGCAGAGCCCACTTTAGAGTCTGCAATGAAGCAAGTTGGGATAGGACACAGAAATTTGATTTCTAACATGCTCTCAGGTAATGCTGATGCTGCATGTCTAGGAATTACATTGTGATGTGCAATTCAGTGATGTGAGGTGAGAAGACAGTGATTTTGACAGCATACAATAGATTATTACATTTCTTTGTTTCCAAAATTATTTTTATATCTCTTAATAAACATGTAAGTATTAAAGATCTAGCAATTTGTAATGTAAAAAAGATTTGATAAAGGTTTGATTTATTAGCAAGTAAAATGAAATATTTCCATAAATAACTTCTTATGTTTAGAAATTCTTATTAACAGAAAGGGACATTTTAGCAGAAAAGACACAAACCCTAGGCTTATTACAATGATTTTTTTTGTGGTGAGTCTAGTTTTTCTTATTCTTCACTAGGCTTACCCTTCCCTATCCCTTCCCACACACTTTTTCCCAACCTGGCTAGAGACACCCACTACTAAACACAACAGACTCATTTAAATATAAATTAACTTATTCACAAACCAAGCCCATATGAATGTATATTTTTATACCCACACACTTTTATTAATACCATGCTGATGTAGAAGAACAGTGAAGTCAAGTTAGTAGGAAAACTTGATTTTGGCAGAGCCTGAGAGTGGAGGGAATCTTCTATAAGAGCACCAGTAATGCTAAGGCCAGGGGGATTGTCCAGTGAAGCAATCAGAGGCCAAGCAGAGGTTCTATTTTTAGTTCCAACGGTAACTTGACTGAAAAAAAACTGCAGAATGTTAACATTCATGTTAATGAAATCCAAGTCTGAAAGGAGCTGAATCCTTTGCTCATATCAGTGAATGAAAGCCAAATTATAGGATGTGACATTCAACTATTAAGGGAAGAAAAATAAGAGCTCATAGCTGCTCCTATGTCCCCAAATATCAAGGCATTGTTTCTAGAGATAGGCTTTCTGCCTTTTCTCAAGATGGTTTATTAAAATCTAATTTGCCAATAACTATGGTGATTAATTAAACCTCATATCAATATCATAAATAGAACAGGAAAATCTTCATCCTGACATATGCAACTCTGCAATATCAGAGGATACTGTAATACAGCAACAAAGCAAAATTACATTTGTGAAAACCTGTCATTTAGATTACATTCAGCCAATACTTGGGAACACTCTGTGCTAAATTGATAAGCAGTAATCATTTTCCTTCCTTTTAATAAACTGCTGCCAATTTTAGTTGGTTGCTTAGGAACATTAAGCAAAACACTTGAAGCTAATGTAAGAAAAACACAACTGTGGTGACGACTGAGCTGATAGTATATTAAAATGTGTGGACTATAATAAGTTATGTATAAGAGTGTGAGATTATCAGCAAATTTGCCACCTTACTATTTCTATTGATTGACTCTGATTGAAAATGGTATATGTAGCTTTCTACAACTGCAGTAATCAAAATGAAGACTGACATTTTGGTTGGCCATATAGACTGTTCCTGCATAGCCATCACATATGACACAGTAGCTCAGAGATAAACAGAAGCATCCTCGTAGATTGTGTGTTCTAAAAGGAACCCAGGTCTATGTGCTTCTGATGAGGAAGTAATGGTATACAAAGAGCTGCTGCTTTTCATGTACAAAAGCAAAATAATGCACCCCAAGTTTTAAAAGTAATGGAAAAGCACAAGCCTTGGAAATGAGGGGCTGGGTCTACTGCTTCCTGAGTTATTCTGTTAACTTTAGATAGTCACTGAAGCTCTAACCTCAGCTCTGATATAAAGTGAATAAAATGGCCAGTCGTTCCTAAGGCTGCAGAGACTCTGAAAAGTCAACTGGGCATGTAACTTAATGGACTACTTGACTAGGATAGCTCACCCTTTCTTTGCTTAAGATATCAGCACTTCAGGATTCTTTATATTGTAACTATTTCTTTACTGCTCTAGCTGGAGGCATAAACCTGGAAGGGCAGAAACTAAATATGAGGCAGACTAAAGTTGCATGCAATAGCCAGCTTTATTCAGAGCATCAGACAATTTATATTCTGAAGGTTAAGAGACACTTGAGTAAAGTGTACAATCACAAAGAGAAGCCACACATGGCAAAAAAAAAAAAAAAAATGTTTTTCCAGAGGCCTGTAAATAGCAACAGCTGAAGGAACTCACTCCTATCTGCCACACCTGACAGAAGCACTGAAACCCACCCCAAGAACAATTCTGTGTTTTGAAGAAACTGAGGTCACAAGACTCTTGTCTTGTTTTCTTGGATTTTTCTCACAAGTGCTCAGAATTCTCATGACTGCATTCTTGGACTATGTTCTAACAACTTTTCCAAAATAAAATAGACAGGACCTACAACCAATCAAATATATACAAAAAACTCTTAGCACTGTGACTAGTATCATGATCTGTAATAGAAAAGACAAAGTAGCAAAGGAAAGTAAAATGTACAAATCACCTAAAAACCTCATTTCAGGTATAGGGTCCTGAGCTACACCATGCTTTAAGGAAAGTTTTGGAAGAATCAAAAGCCCTCTCTTCTTTTCCTGGGTCTATCTATTATATCCAGAGATTGGTAGTTTCCAAATATGCTCATAGATTCTTTGATATTCCTTCAATCAGAAAATAGAGTCTATCCAGTAGAGGGATTGGGACACCAACCTATGGTGATATATTACATATTTAATAAAATCTGAAATATTGGGGAGACAGCATACAGTCAAATCCTAGGCAGACAGCTCAGGAATTTCTTGATCCTTGTGTACAAGGCCAAACAGCTGAGATTGAATAGCACACACCTTTAATCCCAGCACAGGGAAAGCCAGGAGTGGTGACCTATACCGTTAATCCCATAACTCCAGAGACAGCACTTCCTCTGTTTCTGTAAATTCAAGGCTAGCAATGGAATAGAGTAGTTCACACCTTTAATCCTAACCTTGATGGGATACAACAGGGACAATTTCAAGGTTCCCTTTCTCAGCTCAGTTATTGTGCTACTTTTGACTACTTCAGTTTAAGCATGAAGCAGAAACAGAGAAAGGCCAGAATAGATGAGTCATAACAGGTGCTGTTTATATTACTGTCTATAAGAGTACTCTGAGCATTTTATAAAAATAAAGCCAAAGGTGGGAGAAAGGAAGAAGGGGTGTGTGTGTGTGTGTGTGTGTGTGTGTGTGTGTGTGTGTGTGTGTGAATCCTGTAAGTCATAGAACTCAAGACATCAGAACCAAATAAAGCACATTCACTAGTTTTTGGAGATGGACCTTTCACCAAGTTCAATGAAGTGTATGTAAAACTGTAAGCATGAATGAAATCTTCTTTTAAAGACTTTGTCATAGAAATAATAAGCTTTCTGTAGAAGTTCATTTTAATGAAACATTTGCTTCATACTAGATTGTCTTACAGAAGAGACTAGAGAAGGATTTGGTTCCCCAGTAGGGAAAAGAGGCTATTAGAAACAGTGCTTCCTAGTCCCTTCTTCTTCGCTCAGTAAACTATCTACCAAGTACAGACTACATGGGTCACGGATGCTGGACCCTAGAGACAGCTGGAAACACATCACAGGATCCTCGCACAGACCTGCTCATGGAGTTAAGACCACCTTTTCCTTTGGCTATTTCAGAGTGACAAACATGATTTCTCAAGTAAGAACTGGAGAGCTCATGTCACACCAAGGCTCTGCCAAGAATAGACTTGTGAAATCAGCTGAGCCAGGAAAGAAACACTGGCCAGGTAAACAGGAGCTCATATCCACTCTGTCCTAAAACACTAAGAAAGAAGAGTCACTTCAAAAGGCTTGCAGAAGAAGTGCTTGTCTTCTTCTAAAGGAGTTTTGTGCATTTTTGTTTTACGTGGTTTAAGTAAGTCTAAAAGGGGAAAGTAAAAAAGAATGTACCATTACCCACACCTCCACTCCCTCCTTTACTTATCTTCTAGGTCTCTCTTTTTTTTAAGATTCATCATCTCTAGCAGCTGTTATAGTAGGTAAACTGCCTATACGTCTCAGCTTTTTCAAAGGACAGCCAACTTGACAGGCTCTGCTAGTCATGTGATCTACAGGGAGAAAAGGATCTCTCTGCTTAGATAACCCACACGGGGCTTCTCCAACACCACTTGGAGATCAGATGGGAGACAAGCTGTTAAGAGAATACCTTGTATTGTTCTTTTTGTTTTAATTGTATTGATTTCAGTCACAAAATCCCTTAGAAGTGGATCTTCCATGGTTGCAAAAGGCAAGCTGAAGAGACTGGAATCACAAAAAGGTTCAAGAAAAGTACCCTGCCATTGATTGTGAAATAATAAGCTTTGGTATCATTGGGAACCTGTAAGAAGGCACATGGCAGGAAATTATGTGTATAAGCTGAGTCAGGAAAGGTGATGGCACACCAGTCTTACAAACACAAACAACCAATTTGCCAGCAACTAAAGGAGCTTGGAAAAAAATATCTGTGAAAAGTCCAGTCCAATCTACATCTTGATTTAAGTCTTGTAGAGATTCTAAGTATTAAAACCTAGTCACATCCACCCAGACTTTTAACCTACAGAGCTGTGAGCTGTTTTAAAACCATTGGATCACAACCATTCATTATGTGGCAATAGAAAGCAAATATGATGAGACTGTACTTGACTACTGTGAAGGTCCAATAAACAATTTTTCTCAATTATATAAATAAATGCTATTATCCAGTTGAAATGTCTAAATAGAAATCACTTTCCATAACATCTAATTAGTCTAATTTTCTTTATTTCTCTATTTCTAATGCTACTACAATTATAGCTTTGTTTTACTGTGTTGTGGAACTGTGTAAGACACATACCTTTCTGGGACAGGACCCATGTGTGATGAAACAAATGTGTGAGGGTGTGGGTATAAAAGATCTGAGGAAGAAAGATGTTACCAAAGGCAGAGGTTAAGAAATGAAGTGCTATGATCTACTCTCTAAGATTATACAGTAGGTCTAATGTTAGCATAAACTGCCCAAAAGGAAAATTTTTGTAAGAATAATTTATTACATATGTAGTTATTTTATTTGGCTAGAATATGAGGGGCATCCAAACTTCAAAGATATGTTTTCTGTTTTTGCAGAATAAGGGACATTGAAGAAAATGTAAGTAATTTGTATTTCCTATGATAAAATAAGTTATATAAAGCCAGGTGGTGGTGGAACCTGCCGTTAGTCCCAGTACTCAGGAGACAGAAGCAGGTTGATTACCATGAGTTCGAGGCTAGCCTGGGCTACAGAGATAGTTCCAGGATAGCCAGGGCTAACATAAACCCTATCTGAAAAAAAAAAGCTATATAAAGAAACACTATATAATAACTATATGTTAACATACCTAATCTCCTGATGGAAACCACTAACATATTTGTAAAAAGTATTATAGAAGAATCAAAATATATGCTCAAAGTATAAAAGATTTCATCAATTAAAAGATATGGAGTCACAACCTACCTTAATTTTTTAATTGCTTCTTTAATTTTATAATGTACTATGGGCATTGACCCTGGTTATTTTATATCCTTATCACATTCTTTTTAACAGAAGCACAGCATTCACAATACAAATTGACAAAGTTAGTTATCCAACCTACTGTTCCAAGTCCTACTGTAAACAGTTTACATCCTTCCCTGTCTGTCTGTCTTTTCATGTAGACAGTGATATTTCATTAGACTAAACTTCTACAAGTAGAATCACTAGGTTGGCGAGTATCTCTCCACATGTGAAAATCTTCTGCATATACTTTCAGTACTTTTATAATTAAAAAAGTCTAACTTATTTTTGAGAGGTTTGCCAGTTCTAATTATGCTTTTTGAGTAATTTTAATATCATTTATGACATTCTGAGGGCAAGGGTCCTCCTATATCCTCTTGGATATTTATCCTTATAAATTAAGTATGAAATGATTTTGCCAAGTTTTCCAAAACTGATGAAATTATTCAATATGTAGAATAAACTGGTTGATGCTTCTATGTTTTTCCATTCAATTTTTTTGTCTTTTGATAGTTTCATATTTTCTCCTTATAAGTTTTACCTATTTCCTTTTGTGGTATATTAAATATTTGTATCATATTTATATGCTGCAATGAAGCTCGGAATATGAAGTGCTCCCACAAAAGGCCCATGTGGTGAAGGCTCAATCCTATTGAGATGCATCATGAATATGTAAATGTCATTAATCTACTAAACCCACCTGTGAGTTTATACTAAAGGGACACTGGAAAGTAGGTCTCCGGGACAGCACTTTTAAGAATGTATGTGATGCCCTGTCCCTTCTTGCCTCTTTCTACTTCCCAGCTGCCATAAAATAATCAACTATTGTTTCACCAGTCCCCCATTTTTGTTCTATCACCACCGCATTGAAACATAGAGCCAAGGAACCCTAAAGCAAAACCATGAACCAAATTATAAATCCTTATTCATATAGGTTGTTTTCTCTGGTATTTTGTTACAATGGTATAAAGGTTAACTCAAATGTATCATACAAAGATACATAAAATATATTTTACATATGCATCATATCTGCACATATTATAGCTCTCACTCTAATCAAACTTTATTATTCATTACTTTTTAATTTATTACTCTAGATAGCATCTAAAACTTTTAGGTTAAAAGTAATGATTCTGGATCTTCTTGTAAATGTTTACATGGCTTATTTCTCTTTTTTGGTAATAACTAAACTTACCAAAAAAGTGCTAAATAATTAAAAAAATACTTTGAGTAGTTTAATACTATAACAAATTTTTAGCCAAAACACACAGAATATTACCATTCCTGATGTTAGGGAGAGATACATGGGTAGGTGAGCTTCTGTTTCCAGCAGCTTCTTTCTTCTGGGTAACTGTCGAAACAAAGCTGCTCAAAGTGGAAATCTGGCCCTTGGATCCTCTCTCCAAGCCCTAAAGACAAAACATTTAAAATTAATTTCAATGTTAATTAAAATTAACTGTAGGTAAGTAATTTTATTAATGTAGAAATCAAAGAATTACCATAGGGATTTAGATTTTATGACAGAAAAACAATGGAACTGTTATATATGTGACTGACCAAATTCTCTTAGTATAAATAAGCTGTGTCAACCATCTAACTACTTACAAACTGGTAAAGTTTAGAAAGAGAATGGTGGTTATATACCTATTTCATAGTTATGATAATTAACAAATTTTACTCACAGAATAGTTAGCACCACTCCTTGTACAGAACATATATTCCATAAATGTTAACTATTTTAATTATGTATTTATATAATACTGTTTATGAGCTCTAAACCTATATGTTTTAATAATTTTTAAATTACATTACTGGTTGAATTACTAAATTTTTTAATAATAATTTGATCTAACTTTTAAAATTTTTAAACATATGACAAATCTTTTAGTGCTGATTTTTCCCAAAGCGTCATAATTAAATTGTGGGTATACCAGGATTTAAAAAAATGTTATAACCATGTAGGGATCCTAAGGTATATAGACCATGGAGCACTTTAAAGAAAACTATCTATTAACACATTTTCTACTGCAACAACTCCAAAATTTCTTAAAATATTTAATTAACCTGTATATTGTAAAAATAATAAAATAAAATATAAGCAGAGCACAATTAAGCTGTAGTGCTGACTTTAGGTTTCTCATAGTTCTTAGATATTTATGAACTTATGTTCCAAATCTTCGGTTCTGCTTTGCGTTGAGACAAAGCACTATATTTCACACTATGTATCTCTACTGGCCTGAAATTTGGAATACAGCTTATACTGGCTTTGGACTCCTGTCTCAGCCTCTCCAATGCTGAAATCATAAATATACACCACCACACCCCACTTTTCAGCTCCCAGAATCTTAAGAATAGTAGTTAATTTATTAACATACTCTATACACATTTCATGTGTGTTTGTGTGTGTTGAGGGGAGTGTGTGTGTGTGCCCGTGAAAATGTATGCTGTGTTGTCCAAGTGGAGGTCAGAGGGCAACCTCAGGTAGGCTGGTTGCCCACTGACTGCCTCCACTTTCTCAGTGTTTGCCCAGCCCACCTCAATTGGCCCTCCCCTCTCCATCACCATATCCTGTCCCTCAACTCCAGCTGAGGCACCCTGCTGGACCAGCAGACATACAGGCCAGCCACGAGAACCCCAGCACTATCACCACTCAGTGTCTTCCCGGCCTACCTCCAAGCCCCCCAACCCCTCCCCATCACCATATCTTGGCCTTCAATTCCTATGGACCCCAGATTGGACCGGAGGCCATGCTGGGCAATAGAACTCCAGCCCTCAACTTGAATAGAGACCCTCTACTCAGCCACAGGTCATTCAGGCAAGAAGACCAGAGAGGAAACAGAAACACCCATCCAACAAAGACAAACTCAGAAATTGGCACCTAGATCTATAATTGCCCCAAACCCAGATGTCTAGACACTAGTGTAAAAGCAATCAACAACAGCCAGCACACTAAGTCACCACCAGAGTCCAGCTATCCTACTGCAGCAAGCCCTGAATATTCAAACACAGCTAAAGCATAAGAAAATGACCTTAAAACCAATTTTATGAAGATGTTAGAGGTCTTAAAAGAGGAAATGAATAAATCCCTTAAAGAAATCCAGGGAAAGACAAACAAAAAATTGGAAGAAATGAATAAATCCCTTGTCAAGAAAAACAATGTTGAAGGAAATGACTAAACTGTTCAAGACTTGAAAATACAAATGGAAGCAATAAAGAAAACACACACAGAGGGAATTCTGGAGGCAGAAAATTTGGGAAAGTGAACAGGAACCACAGACGCAAGCATACAAAAATCGAAGAGATAGAAGAAAGAATCTCAGGCGTTGATACAATAGAAGAAATATAAACAGTAGTCAAAGAAAATTTAAATCTAAAAACTACTGACACAAAAGATCCAGAAAATCTGATGTACTATTAAAAGAACAAACATAAGAATAATAGAAACAGGAGGAGAATACCAGTACTAAAGTCCAGAAAATATTTTTTTAACAAAATCATAGGAAAAAAATTCCTCATCTAAAGAATGCCAGCCTATAATGGTATAAGAAGCTTGGAGAACACCAAATAGACTGGACCAGAAAAGAATTTTCCCTTGCCATGTGATAATCAAAACCGTAAAATACAGAACAAAGAAAAAATATTAAAAGCTGCAAAGGAAAAAGACCAAGTACAATATAAAGGCAGACCTATCAAAATTATACCCTGCTTCTCAGTGGAGACTTCTCATCTGGACAGATGTCTGCAGACTCTAAGAGATCACAGATGCCAGCCCAAACTACTATACCCAGCAAAACTCTCAACCTCCATAGATAGAGAAAATAAGATATTTCACAACAAAGTCAAATTTAAGCAACATTTATCTATAAATCCAGTTCTATAGAGGGTGCTAAAAGGAAAACTACAGCATAAGGAGGTTAATTACACACATGAGAACACACCAGCAAAACCAAAAGAAGGGAAACACACACACACCACAACCACTACCAACAGCAACAACAACAGCAACAACAACAAAATAAGAGGAATTAACAATCATTGATTGTTGATATCTTTAAAAATCAATGGACTCAAGTCCCTAGTAAAAAAGACACAGACTAACAGAATGGATGCAAAACCAGTATCTATCCTTTTTCTGCACACAAGAAACATATTTCAACATCAAAGGTAGACATTACATCAAAGTAAAGGGTTGGAGAAAAATTTTCCAAGCAAATGGAACTAAGAAACAAATTGGTGTATAATATCTAACAAAACAGACTCCAAACCAAAATTAATCACAAGAGACAGGGAAGGACACTTCATACTCCTCAAAAGAAAGAACCATCAAGATGATCTTTCAATTAACATCTATGTCCCCCCAAACAAAGGCACCCATGTTTGCAAAGAAGACGCTACTAAAGTTTAAATCACACACTGATAGTGGGAGACTTTAATACCCCACTCTTACTAATGGACAGGTAAGAGTAGAGATCCAGACAAAACTAAGCAGAAAAAATGCTGGAGCTAACAGACATTATGAACCTAATGGACCTAACAGGTGACTACAAAACATTTCACCCAAACACAAAAGAATACACCTTCTCAGCTTCTCACAGAACCTTTGACAAAACTGACCACATACTCAGTCAAAGACTTGTAGGACAAGAATTTCAAGAGAGAAATTGGAGCTGATATCAGTAGGTGAGAAGATCTCCGATGTTCATGAATTGATAGGATTAACATAATAAAAATGGTCATCCTATCAAAAGCAATCTACAGATTCAATGCAATCCCAAACACAACTGGCAAAAGAAAAAAAAAAGTCAATGAAATGATTCCTAGTGACATTCTGCTACACTCGTAGACTGAAGCCTAGCCCAATTGGCATCAGAGGGGCATCACCCAGCAACAGATGGAAAAAGATGCAGAGACTCACAACTAAACACTAGGTGGAGCCAGAGGAGCCCCACAGTAGAGAAGTGCTGTAGAATATTATTTTAAAATGTGTTACATTTGTTTATGCTATGGAACATATACTTAATGATGCAAAAATGCATTGCATTCTTTTATGTTGCATTTGTTTAACTCTATGAAGGTGTGTTACTATGCTTGTATAAAACACCTAATTGGTCTGATAAAGAGCTTAACAGTCAGTAGCAAGGCAGGAGAAAGGATAGGAGGGGTTGGCAGGCAGAGAATAAACAGGAGGAAAAATCTGGGAAGAAAGAGGGAGGAGTGAGAAAAGGAGAAGAAGAGGATTCCAGGGGCAGCCATCCAGCTACACAGCAAGCCACCCAGTAAGAAGTGAAGAAAAGTATAGAGAATGGTAAAAACCCAGAGGCAAAAGGTAGATGGGATAATTTAAGGAAAGCTGGTTAGAAAGAAACCAAGCTAAGGCCAGGCATTCTTAAGTAAGAATAAGCCTCTATGTGATTTATTTGGGAGCTGGGTAGTGAACCCCCAAAGACTAAAGAGCCAAAAGAGTAAGAGTAAAAACAACCAAAGATAGGGGAGGAAGGACTGTAGGAGCCAGGGGGTCGAGAATACTACAAGAACGTGACCCACCGAATCAACTAAGCCGGGCTCACAGGGGCTCACAGAGACTGAAGCGACAGACCCTATATGGGTTTGAGCTAGGTCCTCTGCATATACCTTATGGTTATATAGCTTGGTGTTCCTGTGGGACTCCGAAGAGTGGGAGTACAGGGTGTCTCTGACTCTTTTACTTGCTCTTAGGACCCCCTTTCCTCCTACTGGGTTGCCTCATCCAGTCTTGATATGAGGGTTTGTGCCCTGACCAGTCTTCTTGTTAGGATATGTTTGGTGGATATCCCTGGGACACTTGCCTTTTTTTTTTGGAAAGGAAACAGGAGTGGGGGAACAGAATGAAAAGATTAGAGGGAGGGGAAACTTTAATCAGGATATAATGTATAAAAGATAAATAAAAATAAAATCTCAGGTGGCACATGCTTGCAATCCTAGTGCAGAGGAGGTAGACATATACACAGTTTTAAGTAACTAGACAAGAAGCCAAGGCTCAGAAGTAAACACACTTTGACATGATAAATTAACTGACATGTTCTAATAGGGCTTTATATACAGAAACAAACAATATTAGGGTAAACCTGTATGATGTGAGATAGCTCTGGAAGTAAAAAATATATGATAAAAGAGAATAAATCCAGAAGAAAGCAATGTGTTAAAAAACTAAGAGGGAGCTGGAGAGATGGCCCAGTGGTCAAGAGCACTGACTGCTCCTCCAAAAACCAGTATTTGATTTCCAGCAAACAGATGGCAGCTCACAACCATCTGTAACTCCAGTTCCATAAGTTCCAACCCCCTTGTCTGGCCACTAAGGGCACTAGGCAAACATATGATGCACAGGTATCATGCAGGCATAAAATACATACACATAAAATAATTTAAAAGGAAGCCAGGCAGTGATGCATATGCCTTTAATTTAAGCACTTGTGAGGCAGAGGCAGGTGAGTTAGAGGGCAACCTGGCTTACAAAGTAAGTTTCAGGGCAGCCAAGGCTGTTACACAGAGAAACCCTATCTTGAAAAGCCAGTAATAATAATAACCAAATATAATAATATATAATAATAACCATTTAAATATAATCATCATTATATGTTATTATTATATTTGATTTTATTGGCTATCATTATAATATTAGTAGGGTGCATCTATCCCAATGAGACAACACAGACAAACAGATTCAGTGGGATGGAATGGCGGAAACCATGTGGCTGAACTGACAAATGAATGGATAGCTAGGGAATGTCAAGGACTACCAGGAAACTTTGATAAAGTTGTAGGGGACTGAAATGTTAGAGAATATCACACATCTTAAGCTGAGACCTGCCACACTTACTATAACTGACTTTCAGGGTTTTCAGTGTTGTCTGGAGTTCTACAGAAGAATCCTAAAGACAAGTCTTGGAACATGGCCAGCCTGCACACAGTGGGCTGTATGTGTTGAAGAATAGACAGTAGGAAGACACTCAACCAGCTGGTACAGTGTGAAGCACAAAGAACTGGGGGGGGGGGGGAGGCAGGAAGTTGAACTTTAAAAACTCATTGAGAGAAAAATATACTCAAAATACTTCAACCTAGTAAATAAGTAACAGAATTCATTCTCTGGGCATAGATGGCCCATGAATTTGTTAAACAAGTTCATATTTCAAGCAGAAAAAAGTTTTATGTAGTAATTACAATAATTTTTATTTTGTTAGTACCTAACATAGGCCTTCATAGTTTTCTGCTTATATAAACATGCAGGTTATATGTAATATTACAATATTAAATAATACCAAAGAGTTAAATGAACAAATACTTGGAATACCTACTCTGCTCATCTTAACACATGATAATATATTTTCATCTCCATTTTCTTTGAATACTTGAGTCCTAATTTCAAAATTTACTGAGAAACAATAACTAGGTCAAATTTCTAATTTATTAAATCATATTTTTATTAGATGTCCAAAGGGGAGGTGTTCAGTTTTCATTGATCACTTAAGTGCCAATTTCTATTGTGTATATGATTTTAGCACAATTTACTTTGATCATCTCCATCCTCTAAAAACTGCCTTAGAAGACAAAACATTTTTGTTTACATTCAAACACAGTACTTGGTAAAGGTATAACAGCCTCTGTTCCATCATACAATGCTATAAAATGGTAGCATCTCCCCCATCTTACAGTCCCTGAAATAAAATATTTTAAATTGAATTTCTGTGTCTACAAAATCCAACCTTCAGTCTCAAGGAATCCAGGGTAGACTACCAACGATGTATATAAAAACTACTTTTATAAAAGAGCAAATGGTTTCCTGAAGATTATGTCAAATGAGTAGCAGGCATATGCATCTGTATGTTTTATGTCAAAAATAAGCAATCCTTAGGATCTCTTGTTTAAGGGGTCAAGATCATGGGAGCTCACCGACTCTGGACTGACAGCTGGGGAACCTGCATGAGTCTGAACCTGGCCCTCTGAATGTAGATGACATTTGTACGGCTGGGAAGTTTGTGGGGCCTCTGGCAGTGAAACCAGGATTTATCCCTAGTATATGAACTGGCTTTATGGAACCCATTCCCATATCCCTATAGAGGGAGCCTTGATGGAGAAGTGTTGGGGAGGGGGCTTGGTCCTGCCTCATTTGTTAACTCCCCCACGGGAGGACTTATCCTCTTTGAGGAGTGGATAGGGGGTGGGTCGGGGAAGCTGGGTGGGGGGAGCTGGGTGGGGGGAGCTGGGTGGGGGGAGCTAGGTGGTGAGTGGGAGGATGGAAGGAAAGGGGAAGGGGAGCTTTGTTTGGCATGTAAAAAACTTTTTTAAATAAAAAACTCTTGCTTTATCTATTTCTAAAACAAACTCTCCTAGCTATCTATCAAGAGCATATTCGATATAAAGCTTCAAGTGTATTTAGAATCCATAAGGAACTATTTCAGGTCTTGATACCAGGTAAAGCTATGTTCTCTTTTTATATTCTTTCTCTACACTTAATCCTGGGTACTAACTTTATATTCTTAAATTACAAATTTTCAGGTACTCTTAAATTGTGAACTTTTGTCTAAATTAAATAGCACCAGCCCACAAGTAGAATTCTAATATGAACTGTATCCTTTAAAGGATATTAATAAAGTTAAATATTTTGAAATAATCTTATTTTTATTACTGCTTAATTGATACAGGCTCACTGAAGATATAGTTTACTTTTTCTTATAAGACTCTAAGCTCAAACTAACATTGCTTTCTACTATAAAAGACTTAATCTTAGAGACAACTGACAAGTCTTATAGACCCTTATAAGAATTAGTGCTCAAGTACTGAACTTTAGTGTTCACTTACCATCAGGAGGCAGGTGGCCTCTGAGATATTCATTTGCTTCACAACACACACAGAGAGAGGGAGGGAGGGGAAGAGAGAGAGGAGAGAGAGAGAGAGAGAGAGAGAGAGAGAGAGAGAGAGAGAGAGAGAGAGAGAGAGAGAGAGAGAGAGAGAGAGAGAGGCTGCATAAAGATATTACCTTTATGCAGCAAAATATTTTTAGGCTTTACTTTTATTTGTGTGCATGCCTGAGTGTGTCTGTGTAGGTATGTGCATTTGTGTGCAGATGTACAGAGGCAAGAAGAGATTCTCAGGTCCCTTGGAGCTGGAGCCATAGGTAGTTATGAGCCACACAAATGGGTTCTAGGAACTGGATTTCAGTCCTCTGGAAGAGCAGTAAGTGCTCTTAACCATGAGCCATCTCTCCAGACCCAAATACTATTTTTAGAATAAGGACACATTTCTACACCTAATTAATAAAAATCTTGCTGTTCTTTAATTTAAAAAAAAAACATGAATTAACATCAAGTTAATTTTATTGTACCTCTAATAACCTTTCAATTCAGCCTAATTAGTAAAACTTCAATGACTTTTATATTTAAACCATGCACTCAACTATCTTTATTCCAGTCTTTGATCCCCACCCCTGGGGTTTGGGAATGGAACATGACTTTGTGCGTGCTGGGAAAGCGCCCAACCACTGCACTACACCCCAGCCCAAGAACATTCATTCTTAACAATATTTTAACTGCTACCTAAATTCTCACACAAATCTCTCTTAAGGTATGAATATCAACTTAAGAACAATTAGTTATTTGTATAAAGCTCATCATAAAACATTTTACCATAAATTTAAATGTAATACTAGAAAAAAAGTGGTAAAAAAAAAATCAGAAATCAAAGTTTCTTAAAGCCTTCTCAGCTCCACCCACTTCCTCATTCATCCACTGATGATCTTTTTTTTTTTCCTCAACTCTAAAAACAGGGGAGTTAATTTTAAAACATAACACCAAAAGTGGTTGCTAATCCTGGTAACACTAAGCAAATATCCCCTTTGTAGCTATTTTTCTTCTTCAAAAAGAAATGCATATGAATTTTCACATATACCAGTCTT